>DWHU01000873.1:0-15193 GCA_018247975.1 Parides photinus | reverse complement strand
AAATACTACATTCATTCTCGGTACGTTCTTGCTCGAGATAAGATAAAGAGTTATTCACTAGTTCCAGGGTACAATTCCCTAAATATTTATTTCATATAAATGATATAACGGTTGGTTTTTGCAAGTGCGTTATATTTTTGACATGGTTACACTATTCATTTTCTTTGATATTACAACCATGTTTTACTGTATTACATTAAATTTATTTGTAATTTTGTGCAAATGGTATTGCAATGCATACCACCATGCATTTGAAGCTGTTACTTGTCAAAAGTGTGTTTCGTTGCAATGTCTCTCCTTCTAAACTATTAGAAGTAGGAGGTTGAAATTTAGAAAATAGGTAGAGGACAGTGAAACGGTGGTCTAAGTATAATATGTTTTGAAATTGTTATTGTATTTTTTGAATTATCACCGCAAAATATTAGTAACATTCAAAACGTTCTATTTCACGCGCCGCTTTACTAAGATTTTATTATTTGCATGAAAACTTTTGATTTTATTGTTTATTATTTTCCAATAGTTTATTTGAAATAGTTTTTCACATTAAAATCTATACTTCGCTCAGCTCAACCCGCCATGCACAGCGAAGAGGCGGTTCCTATTATATTTCTGAAAGATATAAACTTCGAAAAAGTCAAACAATTATTACAATTAAATTCAAAATGATTACTGAAAAGTTTTCAAATTATATATTAACAACTATCATCAAAATGTAATGTCTCTCTTTTGACGTTCCGTGAAACTTTGTAATATGTTTTTCAGAGTTATTCTAATAATTTCCGATAAAATACAATCCTACGTGTTTATCCTACAACGATTAAATATTTGATTTTATAACTAATAACTTAGTATGAATATTTTAAAGTATTTGTAGTAAGTTGGAGAAGTTATAAACGTGAATAGAAAAGATTTTACAACATATCACCCTTTATATTAGGTATAAATATCTGTTACTTATACATTAGTTAAGCTATTGCTAAATTACTTGTTTTAATAGTTTTATTAAACTGTTTTACAATTTCCTATTACTGTATCGTTTGCGTGGGTTTTGAATTAATGTTGGTATTTATAAAACGCAGTTCGAAGGACACCGAACAGAAATTTGTTATTTCGCTTACTATACGTAGAACGTGACGATGATTTAATACAACGAACGCACGAATGTCCGATTCCTGAGTTATAACGTCACGCCAAGAGGTCAACACAAAATTTGATACCTCTGAAGGCAGTTAACATTCCTTTCATATCATATTAATAACTAACGTCGGTATACCGAAACTAAAATACTATAACACAAATGGAATCTCTACGACGTAATATTTAAAGTAATCACTACTTATTAACAGTATCAATACATTGTTTTCAAGTAGATTATTAAAAGACAGTTTTTATTTACAAAAAAGCGACGTGGTTATGTTTTAAAAAATAACATGATTGTTATTGTAGGAGCTATGTTTTAAAATTAAAGTTAAAATTATTATATTTACATAATAATCCCGTCTTCACCGAGCCGTGAGAGCGAAGCGTAATTTGAAACGACCATTAGATTTTTAATTAGTGAGGTGCTTTGTAATGAAGGTCACTGTTAGCCTAACCTTCCCCAGGTTTCTTTATCTATTTAAACGAGCAATTTAATTCAGGTACCCAACTTTAAGAGTTTATTATTTATTCTTCCTTAGTATAAGTATATGTAGAGACTAACAAAATCATTAGGATTTTTTAGATTTTTTAATACATTTTCGAAGTTAAAACAAGGAGGAAAAATGCTGTTGTATCAATCAAATAATTTCACTGGTGTTAAGTCTATGTTGCCAGACCCGATTTAGGTACCTACCTAACCTTGTACCCTAACACAATAATAATTACACAAAATAAACCTGTAACCTAACACAACCGCAATTTTTGAACCACCTCCGCCAAACAGCAGTGTGCAAACGTTACTGTGTTCCGGTTTGAAGGGCGTTGTAGCTATTAAAATAGTGGGTTAACGAGATTTAACATCCTATAATATATAATATCGGGTCGGTTTGGGACCTCGGCCTCCGATTCGGCGCGCATTGGAGACTTTTCTGAGTTATGTGCGCTTTGAGAAATTAAATATCACTGGCTTCATCCGCCAACCCGCACTTGGCCAGCGTGGTGGATTAAGGCCAAATACTCTCTCATTGTGAGAGAAAGCCGAGTCCCTGCAGTGGGAACATACAGGAGACTGAAAAAAAATATTATATCCATGGTGCTACATCGTTATGGGCAGGCGTATCACTTACCATAAAAAAAAAACAAATTACCATTAGTACATTTTAAAATTGTTTTATTTACTTTATTTATTTTTTATTTAATTATAGCGTTGCAATTGTTGTTATTATAAACTTAGCTGCAGCAAATAATAAAGACGATTAAAAGCACTTATAATTCATAGAAAGATTTATATGAAGATCAGCCAGATATTTAGTAGCCGTTCCAAATTTCCGTTAATTTTCTTAGATTGAGGTCTCGTTGAAAATGATAAAAGTCTTCACTAATGTTAGTAAGATCACAATGTATAACACGATACAGATATAGGACGATAGCTAGTCATCATTGAGGCAATACGCGAGACGGCCCGAATAGCTCGAATTGTTGCACACTCGCTTTGGTGCCAACGAAATGGAATTTATTGGAACAAGAAATTTTTTTACGCGATTTCATTGTCGCCGGTGATTTTATGTTACGTACATTTAATATATGTTCAGTATTAAACGACAGGTGATAACTCTCCATCGCCGCAATTTTATAAAGGTTATATGCAAGCTTCTGTACTCTGATTTGAAGTGTGTGATAACCGCCGAGAACAACGTCATGTATTAATTGATATATAATAACTAACTTAACTAGAAACGTTATAATGAAAGGGATTTCCAATTTCCATCAGTTATAAGTTTCGCCTAGTTACTTTATTTTCCTCTGGTACAGTTGGTATATCAACTAGACATCTTAACATTTAAGTTTGACCCTCACTCGCATGTTTTTGGAAAGCATGTTCATACCACGTTACTGACAGCTAAAAAGCTGCAACTGTGTGTAAAATTTCATGTGAAATGATTATGACTAAATATAACAAATATTATAAATTGAATATTGACATGCGCTGGATTACTAAAAGTAGACAAAACCGAAAGTAGAGAAAGCAGTTTGTATTATGCACTCTTTTCGAAATTTTTGCATCAGAAGTGAGTTTTAATTAATGCATACGTGAAATTTTAGAGAGTACCTCTTGAGCATGAAAGTGTCAAGTTATTTTAATGTGTACCTTACAATGGCCATATTAATAACACAATAATGATTTAGGATATACCCTTAGTTCTCTGTGTATTATATGCTTGCTATAATACAGCGATCGGTTAAAGTAAAATCTTCTATCGCGTACATTATTTTCGTACTAAGATGTTTTTTTGGCGGCGTTAAGTATATATATAAATAGTTAAAGAAAATGCCGGTTTTGGATATGTTTAGACAACAATAGCTATCGATGATAACATTCCTTGGAACGCTCGTAACTGTAGTCCGCAACACAACCTACATTCGGCATTCTTTTCAAAACCGTAACACGCCGCCTCAGCGTTCCGGATACCGGCCGCACGCCAATTTCATCCGTGCACAATTCACAATAAAATTCCATATCGAGCTGCAACATCCGGCACCGTGGCGGGTATTACATTTATACACAGATATGTGCAAAGCATGCGATGATTGATGTATGTTAATAGCCAATAAACTTTTTCGCCTTAATTTTTATGCTTCGGCATTTTATGTAAAACCGGAAAGAATTTTTGATAAAGGTTTATTTAAATAAAACGAATGCGGCGAAGTGAAAATCGCTAGTTTTTACTGAAGCTAAAGGAGCCGTTGACGGTCATCGGTGGCGCGATTGTAGTGGTGGCGGGGCTGGTCAGGCCAAATTCCTTAGCGCTTTCTCTGTTCGCTGTTCGTCAGCGGGTGTCGCATGCGCACGCGCACGCGCACGCACACGGAGCATCGAAAGTAAATGGCGACACGGCGCGCGACGCTGTCATCGCATTGCATAATTATTTGCGATCCGACCATTGTTTGTAAACAACCAATCAGCTAGAATACATCACTGCGCGTTGCGTGTTGCTATTTTGATTATGTGTATAACATATGCATACCTCTCTCAATTATGCACATCGATAAACTGAATTATGTTTAGATTTGATTGCGACCGTCATGCGACGTCGAAACCTCGTTGTTCGTAAATTAATCATTTTTCTTTTTGCGTATCATATAACCGATCAATTAATCAACTTGCGTGAATAATATGCGGACTTTGCAAGCCAGTCAGTATCCGATATAAGCCGGATTGAGTGTGGATTGTGGGTCGGCGAAATTCGCGCGGGACGCGTTTCACGTCGTCTATGCTTTCGCGTCTGCTCTCAGAAAGCTCTGATTTCTCATTGGCATTTAACTCCATTGTCGAGTGGCATTGACAGAAAATTCCTCATATACTGTATTATTATCTCGAGAAAATAATACATTACAGACTTTGTTGTGCACTGAAACTTCAATTCGATTAATCAAAACTGGTTAGTACAAAGAAAAAACACCGAGGCGAATAATAATCGAGGCAGTGGCCAAACGCTGGCAACGACCGCAACAGGGAGGCACGGTCGAATCGTCAAGCCTTTATCGCGAAACCAGTCCAATTCAACAATGGCATCCATTGTTGTATAACTCGAAAGAACCTTGTGTCCGGTCCTGCTGAGCCATTGCGACGAGGTTTTGTTCTCCATTGTTTAAAGTTTATTAACCAAAATTTTCGTTAGTAATTTCGACTTGTAGACATTTAGCATCTCGCATACGGATAAAATTATCCTACTGGAATATGTTATGTTTAAAAAAAAAGCTTTAAGGAAGATATGATTTATTGTAAAATCTACTACTTATATTTTAGAAAATTAAACCAAATGCGCCACGTGTCTTCAAACGGATGCGCATTAAACAATGTCAGCTGGAATCTGGAATGCGACCCGCCTACAAGGCCATCTCAACTGCATAGGTAGCTGCGTAGTTTCAATCCAAACTGGATTCCTAGACGATTCGTTAACATCTACCTCTACCATCTATACACAGGATTATCTAGAATAAAAATATTTCTATCTATACGCATTAACGATTCTAATAAATATTAATTTCATTCGAAAAACTATACTTCGTATAAGACATCATTTACAGCAATGCAGAAAACGGTATAGAAACCGTTTTAGACGTAATCAAAGGGTTGAAGAATATTGAAACGTATCATAAAAATGGATAAGTTTAAAGTTTCCTTCATTAAAACGTCAGTTACAATTTACAAACT
This sequence comes from Parides photinus, assembly GCA_018247975.1. Taxonomy (NCBI): domain Eukaryota; kingdom Metazoa; phylum Arthropoda; class Insecta; order Lepidoptera; family Papilionidae; genus Parides; species Parides photinus. The sequence continues at coordinate 9,837 of DWHU01000873.1, read as the reverse complement.
ACTATTGCAACTATCGAATACTTTGTTTTTGTTTTACAAATACATGTCAATGTAGAGAAAATATTATCGGTCTGGCATCATACCTCACCCACATACAAAAAGAAAACAAACCTCCGTAGGTAGATGTTAAAACCGCCATTAATCTTATTGGGGTATGTGGTAGCACATTCCAAGTTTTTTTATCTTTCTTTCGGTAATTTTAACATCATGATCTATGGTATTATTAATGACATTCCCGTGGACATTTACAAACAAAAAATTTAAATATTCTCTAGTTTTATTTACCTTTCTTTTTAATCATATTAATCAATAAATTAATAAGATGTTGAATTTATGAGAACATAACATATTTGTAATATAGTTTGTATGTTAAAAGAGTTATAAAAAAATATCATATATTGAGCTGTTAAATATGAAGTGGCTTTTTGTTGTGCATCAGCATCTAAATTAATATATTATCAAAAGTACATCACATTCCAAGGTTATGGCTTCATTTCATAAATACACACATTGTCAAAATTACTTTAAATATACGTATGTACGTTACATTGGATTTAATTGAATCTTATATACGAACACCGTAAAAGAAGAAAAAAAAATTGGTTTGACTTATTAGCATTAAATTGTGCCTAAAACAATGAATTTTACGTATCATATTAAAGAACTACTGCAAACCAGTGATACTACTAATTAAAACTACGGTTAATGAATGAAATTAGCAGATGAAGGTAATAAAAAAGCAATGCTAATAAAAATTACAGTGTCTTATGTTTACCGAAGCTGTCTGAATCACTGGCCGGGTATGCGGGGCATGGTTGCACCATAGTTGCAGCACGGGATAACACGTCCAAAGCAGACTCAATCTTCTCCATGTTAAACCTGTAAGATGATAATGTGACTTTATAACCGAAAAATAAATCCGGCACACAGACAAAATAGTTTTTACAAAATGAGTAAATAAATCCATTACTTTCGGCTGTCATGTTCTAACAGAGGACAATATAGTTTTATATTTGTTAATGTAAATGATAATGCAATGGAATCTCGATTGTGTTAAGGACAGACTCTAAGTATAGTCTGTTTACGTGAAATATCTCGAAGGAATCCATGTCTGGTCGTATAAAAATATTTGGCGCGTGTATTTAATGTCGCCGTGGCACGATCGTAAGACGGTGGCACGCGAATTCCAGACTGAAGGAAATTGCTAGCCGAGTAAATAACTAGACATGACACAGACGCTCATTCGTCGACTATAGCATACGTGAAATAAATATTTATGAATGTAAGACCAATAACAGGAAATCACCGAGAACATATTAATATTTCGTGAAAAGAAAATTTCATGTTTCTCAACGTACAGAATTCATATATACAAAAACTAATGGTTACGTTATAAATGAATCAAAGGCGATGTTACAAATTAATATCATATTCGGAGAGAAGTAAACATTTAAATCATAGTTAATTATCAAAACAAATTTAGTACTGACAGAGAAACTAAAACGACTTAAAGAATATGCAGACAAACAAATTCAACTGTTAGAATATTTTACCATTCCCCCACTTTGCACATATAAATTTTTGTGTAGTTAACAAAAAATAAGAACACAAAAATTTGTATGATAACAACATTTCAGGAAGTACTATACAAGATATTTTAACGTCATACAAAAATATTTGATTGTATGGTAATGGTATGGCATACGTTACGCTGGGAACACAGCCAATCGGCCCAGTATATCACAAAGCTACTGCCAGGCAGCCTACGGTTATGTGACATTTTGATTTGATTATGATCTAAATATTCGCAACATTACGCAATATCATTAGCATTTGCTATCGGCTAAATCATATCGAGTTTATACAAAATCTAAAACATCTGAAAAACGTTATGTACTTAAACGAGTAAATAGTTAAAAGGTACCATTGCTAACTAATAGTAATGGACACTATCAATTCTGCAAAAGGTATTAAAAATTAAGTAAAGTTTACTTACATTCATGTACAAGGCGAATAAAAAGTATGAAACGTTTTCACGGTTTATACATTTTCAATAAAAACCTACTGTTCCAAAATTTATAAATTTATATAAGTGTTGATTGATTGAAAAGACTAATAATAATTTGATTTTCCGTAATTGGTACATCTGTATATAATTAACGTGTACTGACAACATTTTAATGAATATTTTTCTAATGCCACTAACTACAATAACAGTATTATCAAACGACATCTAAATAAGCCACGATTAAGCACATTCCGCGCATGACTGACATTATTCAATACATATAAATCTCGTCGATGAATCTTAACGAGTGTACTAATCGCCGGGAAATTCCTGGAATGCGAAGTCGTATGACAACCGACGCTCTCATATATTATGAGAGTAAGAACCGAAAACCGACGAGACTAAGTTTATATGGTTATGAGCGATATCGGTATGACGATGAGGAATCCAGTACATTAAACACAATAGAATTTTTCTCGCCTGAGGCGGACATGCGATCGCCGACGGTATGTCTGTGGAGGTCGACGAATCATTCGTTGTGTCGTTGCCTACGCCGTTTTAATTTTTTTGATACAATCACGTAATATAATTGTCTTGTATTTAATACAATTTACCGTAAATGTCAAAGAAATAAACTGATAAGAGATTTTCTCAACATATACACATTCTACTTCAACAACTACCTTTAGTTCGTTTTTACGAAATGAGGTAAATAATTAACACAATGTTTTTTTTTACATTGGATAATAAAAAAGTTCAAGTCTTAAAGATTATTTCCAAAGCACTTTTTTAACAAACATATGCAATTAATGTTGTAATTTTTAAAACACAATGTACCTTTACATAATTTCCCTTTTAATAATTTTGAAAACAACTTACCTAATAATATGTAACATTTTGAAATGATGATAATAATATTAAAAGATTTAATAACATTTGCAAAGTTGTGTATAATCTTAAGTTTGATGATTTTATTATTACAAAAATGAAGAAGAGATTTATGTTTACTCTCGTCTGCCCCGTTTAACATTAAATGGTACGTTGTTACCACAGGAATTTCACCAGGTGCGCTGCCCCCAGGTAGAAATATGCATGATTATAGTTTGTATAATATTCGGTAAGAGCATCTGCTTTCAATGAGCTCTCAAGTTCCAAACGAACATTGTATAAAATATTTAGTTTTTTTTACTAAGTGCATGTATACTTGCTTATATTGTTTGATATAACAAATCTTTTCAGAAATACACGTATTTTTTACCTGAAATGATTCGCCCCGAAACGAACATCATGTGCCAGAGTAAACCTTGACATTCCCGGTAAAAATAATAATCTATTTTGGTGAAACTAAATGTCATACGAAAGTAAACCTTCTCGTTTATTCCTAGGGTTTATTTTGTATGTATTGTTTTGCTACTCGTCACAATACCCGCACTGGGGCTCCATTTGCCACCCCTGCTGTGCGTTCGCGCACGTGTCTACCGAGGGGTAGAAAAAACGAAGCAGATGTTTAGTTGGTAGGGTCTTTCAAATTCTGTTTACTGTGTTTAATAAATACCAAAGTTAATAAAGATTGCAGTACATGTTAGAGTTAAAAAAGGTATTGCAATGCCAAAAATATAAGACGCAATGCATTGTAAGTGTCACAATGTAACAAATGAAAAAAAACATGATTATTAATTTTAGTTTCAAATGGATTAGGTAAAGGAAATAGTAGCAACAGTATGAGCAATAAATACATCGGTCTCTTGAGTCTAAACGTTTGATGATTAACTTTGTTAGTATATAAAACCAAACAAAAAAAATTTTATTACTTCTTATATATTTTTGCACACAGATGCATTAAACCAATTATTGTTTGTGATGATATCGATATATTGACCGTCGGTATAATTTGTAGGGAACGCAACGAATCAATTTATTTATTAACCTCGCATATTCAATCAAAGTTATTTATATTTTAATACGGGGACGAACTCCGGTAAACTGAATGTGGGTGAATAAAACCGATGTATTTAGCAACAGGCCCGGGGTCACATTGGCTAATCGGACGTCGCATTATCGGGCTGTTATCACCGTACAGAGGCCACATGCGCCTGTGTGCGAACGTTTATACGGCGCGTATCGTTCGCATTCCTCACTATTATGTCCGCGAGATTCCTCGCCATGTAGCCAGCCCGTTGAATGCCTCGGTCCCACGTAGCGGCGAAATTTTTTGCGTGGCGCGTTTGTAAATCAAACCGGTAGACACTTGAACCTATTACGTTACATTGTAATATCCACGACTAACTACTTACTTAAACCAATACCTTTATATTTAAAATCAAATACAAACATTTGAACAGAAAACAAAAAAACAATTCATAAAGAAATAATTAGTACATATCCGTATACAATCACAAATTTTCAGCGAATGAAAATATAAAGTAATTATAAAGAAAAAATAAAATACGTTCTTACCAAGTGCGATTCCCACGTATAATCACAATAACTCAGCAATGTCCTTAATATATTTTACCTCGTCGTTAAAACGAACAACACAGTTTTATAAGTGAAAAAACTTCTTTCAGATCCTAAGCAAAGTACAAAAACTTCATAACAGTTACAAAAACCGGCAAAGAACACGAAAATCAATAAGAAACGTACAGCAGTAGGTGTAAGAGAATTCGTTGTAATCTATCCACTGGCTAATAATTATTCCGACGCAAAATAACGTACTGACTTCTACCGGCTAGAAGCCATTGTTTGATAAATACACTGTAATAGTATTTGTTATTATTTTATAAAATCCAACTATCGCGCCACGACTCTGTTGACGAAATAGTCGCGTTTGACATTTGAGCCGAGCCCACTACGATAGGAATGTAAGGAATGTCAAATATTTTCAGTGGTGCCATCTATTTGAAGGAATGTTAGTAAACGCAGAGGCGGCCACTGGTTTAAAATTATTCAGCTACACTTTAATATTTTTCTTAAAGTAGTTTTAGTGATAAAACTAATATTTATTAATGTATTAAAAAATGTCTATTGATCTTATTATGTACAGAATTGCTACTGCAATAAGAAAGTTTCTGTGTAATTGTGACCATCGGAATGCGTCCAAGCTAAGGCCGCCTTTGCAAGACTACCGATGCGAGGCGCAAGCGTGATGGTAGGCCGCGTCTACTGCAGGGTTATCGACACAAATGGCGTGGTGCCGAACAGCAGGGTCGGCTCTCTTAGCTCAAGACTTCGTAGTCACTGTTCACGTACCGTGACGTAATACATTTCATTGTTTCGGTTCGTTACTTAACTTAATAATAAAGTTCTTTCGATTCAGTTCTCTTGCGAGTATTATTCTAACTGCACAAATAATTCCTAAGGAAAATAAATCCATGTTTTCTTCGAAACACTTTGTTTAATAGTCGCCATCTCTTAGTACTCAAATGTACTAGTGAGTAATAAATCATAAATATACTAGATGACGCTTTACGCTATTAGGAATCATTTACAATGGAAAGCAAACGATAAGCATACATTGATGTCCATAAAGTTAATGCCGATTTTGAAAAGAAATTGAAATGCACTTCACCTGAAATTTGACATATGTTTGTTAGTTACCATTCAAAGTATGTAAGCTTGATCTTGAATTATTCCGTATTTCCCCTAATTGAACTAATGTTAAGCGTGGTTTATTCTCGATTTGCGTTAATCTGATCTACGTCTGTGGTGGATCGGTTATATGGACATTCTTAGTTTCTAAAGTCGAAATTTCCAGCTATAAATCAAGAAAATCATATCTGCAGTTTATTCGGACATAGCGCCTACATTCGTCACAAACAACGCTTATGTTATTAAAAAATCTATACTCTAAGGCGTAGAAAACTGATAAATAGTTGCTATACAAAACTAATAAAAAAATTAATTAGGTAGTATAAAATATAAAAACAGGAATTAAATTTAGTTATTTCATACTAATTTTCGTGAGGATTTGTAATTTTATAATAAAACAATCTATAGCAATACATTTTTTGTTTGAACACAGAAAAATTTTGTCGTTAATGAAAAACTATGCAGGTGCGTTTGTTAATGCGGGTAGCAATACATTGACAATGAAAGATTTTTGAGACAAAAAAATACAACTACGAGACACAAATTTTATTTCATTTAACACAACTTACAAAATTAACATAGGTAAAACCTTAACACAAGTGTAACAGAATACTAGTAATAATTATATTTTATTTGGAACATTATTAAACAATCATAAGAGTATAACACTACTTGTATTTTTATATCAACTTCTAAAATAAGGTTTTGTACTTACAAAACCTTATTACTTTTGTAGTTAAAGAAAACTGTAGAGTCTAACACTAACACATTTATATTGCAATTGGTTAAGCATAATGATTATTAAAAACTAAACATATCCCAAGGACAAAAACTTAAAGTGATTAAATATCTGTGTTGTCATAGACTAGTTATATTTTTTTGAATTACGACACAAAGCAAAATAACTGCTTTACCCCTGGCTAATTACAGAAACAATATCACACCAGCTATCATTACTATAAGACTAGGCTTGCATTATCGTTACTTACTACTTTATGACATGTGGAATACACCATAAATAATTTTTCACTAGATAATCTATAACTTATAGATAGAATATTCTTTATATTCCTACTTTTTCATAATATATTGCTTCTGTAAAAAAAAATATAAATTTTTCTTAAAAAATTGTCAACAGTCTCAGAAATTAATTATCTATCCGTACATGGTTTAACAGGAATTCAAAAATATAAGAAGACATGTAATATAGGGAACATAATCAAGGATACTGTTTAATATGCACGCTGAAGTACCTTTTTGTCATCTTAGATACATAGTTTAATAATAAATGGTAAAGTATAGCATACTAATTTTGACAGAGAACGAGCAACCTAAGACTAATAAAAATCGTTTTTGCAATAAAACCAAACATAAATATGTTGAGTAACACTTATGTTATTTGTTTATCAATATTAACAATCTTCCATTCAAAAGTGTAAACGGTTTCATACATACAATTAAAAAAAAACATACATACTTAAGCGAATGTTCCAGAATGCTTAGACCAACAAACAAAATTCCATCAAAAACTAAGGATTATTTTTTATTCAAGAAAGTTACGAGACATACAACGTAATTAAATAATTATGAATGATAAGTTTTATGAATATACAAATTACTTATAAAATACTTTAATTAAGCTGTTAAAATTATCAAGTTTTTTTGTTCAATTTGCACTTTGGCTTTAACAGATCATTGGATACTGGGGCCAGGAACTCAAAGTCCGCGGCCTTGTTAAAGCAAGATCTATGTAATATTTTTAAAGTACGATAATAGTTACAGTTTATAGAATGTTTAGTTTAATAGTTTACGTTTTAGTTTTTTTAATTACAATTTAAATACATATTCTTGGTTCAGCATAATAAACTGTTTTAATACAAAATGTAAGTAAACGTACGTAGGACATTATAGGTACTATTATAGTAATAAAATATGAATTATTAAAAGTCACTTTATGTTCTGTAAGATACCTAACGATCGGCTTTATTAAATACACCATATTGTTATTTCACTGAAGGATATTGTATAAGGCGGAAAACAGACTGGTAGCAATTATACATAAACTTTGAAAAATTCAAACGGTTAAGTGTCGAGAAGTAAGTTTTTGTATGTTCATTAAATTTAATTCGATAAGAGGTATTAAATGGCGATTTAGTTTTATAATTTATTGTTAATACATTTCTAATTGTATACCTCATACAATGATTCATTATAATACGTTTTTTTTGCAATACCCTCGTACTTGTTCTTTTAATAACTACGTGTAGTCAAGCCGTCGCATGTTTTGTTAATATTTATTAATGGCACTATTCTACCACCATGTTTCACGCAAGCAACTTTGCTAATATAGTTAATTATATATTTTTAATAATAGGAATATTTGCTACTACTTTCTAATGTTATTGTAGACATATATACTTATACTTAATGATTGGTATACTAACTACTACATGTGACGTGAGTTATAACATGTTTCGAAGAATTACGACAGATAAAATATAAATTAATGCTATATTCAAAAACTCAAATGAATTAAAACTATCGGAATTATATTATAATAAAATTTTAAGACATCATTGTGCTTTTCCCAAAATGAAATACGAAATCGATTTAATATCTTAAATTTGTGTTTGATATTATGTTAGGTTTACACGCTTTACGTTTCTTCTACACAATTTATAGCATCGAAATACAACTTTTTTTTATATGTTACTCTTTTAGCTAAGTAACTTACCATCTATAAAATTAGTTCGGTATATATTTATATCATTATATAAATAGTTATAATTAAAACTTCGAGGGGACGGTTCAAACTTGAAAAAAAAAATATAAAATTCAGGATAGAAACACGTTGCGTATTTTAGGTAAGAATATGGTTACTTAACGATGTTAGAATAAGCGTAAATATACTAGGACAAATTATAAATAATACTTAATTTTTAAGGATGGATTTTCAAGTTACATATTAAATAGTTACTGTGTAATATTGCATTATAATATTATACATATGTATCTCTTTCTTTACTTACTCTTTTGCTAAAATTTTAATTATAGCTAACATATATTGATTATATATAATACTTATTAAAAGCATGTAAATGAAAATAATATTATAGCTACTGAAAATTTCATAACTATTTATAAATTAACAGTTCTTTTACAATACTTCTTCTTGAACATATCTTAATACATACTTCACCTATTACTTTTTGATTGTACCAAAATAAAACTCGCGTACTGTTAATACATAATAAGTGCGGACGTTATATTTAAAATATTTCTACTGTTATTACTTATATCTATAAATTGGAATATAAATTTTTAAGAAAGTAAATACTAAACAAAATGATTATAACAGCAACGTATAAAAAATCGCGAGGATCCATTTGTTGTAACTAATATTACACTACCTTAAATTGTAATATTTTCATTTATATAAACCTATTAACATTTTTAAATAGTTAAAATATATATTTATATGTAAATAAATACGTACGTTCATTTAAGTAATCATTGAGGGATAGAGGAAATTTGATTTAGGTGATAAGTTGGAAGATAATAAATTAGTACCGTTTGTATTGCCATAATGTTGACTGTTGGAAGTTGTTAGAAAATCCGTTTATAATTATAAAGATATGTAATAGTTAATAATAAAATAAATTAAAATTAAATGAATTTCTTATAATTTATAGAAACATTTGTTTTACGAAGAGTAATGGTCGATTACGAGACATTAGAGGGCGGTTGCGTTCGCTGTCTTCCGGCGCTACACCTGCGCATGGCAACATCCTCAGTGGTCTCGTTGAGGACGAGGCGCCGCACCTACGACACTGATTGCGTCTCACGTCCAATGGCCTTCGCCACCACCATACCCCGTCTTCAGGTGTATCGTAACCTTTATCGGAACTGTAGCTGTTTCCCGACCACGATGTTTCGTTGTCCGACGGCGTAACGGGAGCGCTACGCGTTGCTTTCGGATCGTAACAAGCGTACACTTGCTTAGTGAAAGATCCACGCCGCTGAAATTATAAAGAAATAAATAGAATACAAAGAATGGATAGGATTAAGAATGAGTAACATAAGACGAAGTTTGAAAGTGGCACCTGTAGTAGAAAAGAGGAAAGGGAGTCGTTTGTCCTGGTACGGACATGTTATGCGAAGAGAGGATGTAATAAAGAAAGATTTTGGTATGAATGTGTTTGGTTGGAGAGGAAGAGGAAGACCAAAGAAACGATGGATGG
>DWHU01000872.1:0-15198 GCA_018247975.1 Parides photinus | reverse complement strand
TTTAGTACAGATGGAGACTAACACACTGCCCCAACCCCAAGAAATTGGGAAAAATGGGATAGACAAAGAAGAAGAAGGAATATGTACGTAGATTTGTTTTCTCAATTATTATTCATAAGTATGATACGTTAGTTAATACAAAAGCTTTTTTACTTTAGGAAAATGATCTTATCGGTTTTTGTAACTATAAAATAGCGAAATAATACGATAAGTGTAAAAGTACATTTATCAATATATATAAAAGAAAGTGGTCTTATTTACAACACTTATAACTCTAAAACGGCTGAACTGATTTTCATGATTTTTGTGTTTTTGGGTTTGTCATCGTCGGGTCGGTCGATATAGGCTTAAAGGCTTTTAGTTCACTAGTTGAAAAAATCCAAAATCCGTTTGTATCCAGAGGAGATACTTGTGTGGAAAAAGTCATCGGATCGAGTCGTGTGATGATGTTTCTTTGTGAAAAAATAGACAAACAAAAATGCAAGAGAACACTGGACAAGAGAACAAAAATCCTCGATTCGTTTGTGATCAAATATAGTTGAATTCCAATGTATTTATTGTACTGACATATTAATAAATGTTATAGTGTAATTTTGAATTTATTTTGTAATCCTAAATCTACCTATTAATTGATTGTTAGGCGGTAGGCAATATTATTAAGTATCGAATAAAAATTAGTCAAAGTTGATATAGACGGAGATATACGGTGTAGTACCTACATATTTTAAATTAATTGTTCTATAAAAAAAAACGTAAAGGTCGTTCGGCCGAGGAAATCCGGTCATTCCCGGAAAGAGTAATAAATCTTATATGGCCGTAGTATTGCAGATAGAAAGATTTGGCGCGCAGGGCGGTGCCCGGGCGGGGCGGGGAACCGGTGTGGTACTGTGCAGTACACGCTGGTACCGTACCAGTCCCGGGTGTAGGGAACAAATCGATACCACAGCGTCCTCTCCGGGAGTCGCCTCGAGCGCCGCGCACTCGCGTACCGCCCGCCGGCCCGCCAACACGCGCTTCCCTCTCCCTCTCCACGCTCCACGTACAACTACGAACATGGAGGTAAGAATAAATCTAACCATTCCAATGTACTATACTTCAATTAAAATTAACTATTTCAGCGTTACTAAATACTACACTAATTTCATTGAAATGAATATACAATGTTTTCAATGACATCTAGCGTATACTTGCCATTTAATAGCATTAACGATGCAAGCTTTTGATTGTATTCTGTATATGTAATATATATTACATTTATAGAAAAAAAATCGCGTACACAGAAGCAAAGCCTTTATATTAAACGTTATATATAGTTTACTATAAAAAGTCTAAAAGAAGTAACTACCACATTATTTTTATTGATACAAATGAAAGTTTATTAACAGTAATTATTGATATTGTATATTAAATTGTTTAAATCTATAAGCTTGCTACAGATGTTAGTGGGGTTGAAAAAAACCTTTTTCTGTGTGATCTCTTGTCAATACGATCGTTTTCGTAACTTACGCAATTTATCCCGTCTCACTCTAACCCGCTAGTAGTTAAAAGATCTACCATATGTAGGTATTTTTATGGGACTTTTTGTGGAATGCAGCCTCTACGAGCTTTTTTTGTCTTACTGGAGTAAATCAATACTCGCGCCTCTCGGTTAAGTAATAGAGATGGAAACCAATGTCGTGTTGATATAAAGATACCTTTGTGGTTTTTGATTCGAAAAATATTGAAAGGTATTCGTATCGTATCCCAGGGATGTATTCATGCGTTATCACTTAACATATACATATTAAAAATTATGTGCTCTGCTCCTTTGTTCTAGTATGGGGATCTAAAGTAAGAATCCAATACTATCGATAGCAAAGTGTGAAGTAAATAAATTATGTTTATTTTTATTTATGTTGTCAATAGACTTACGGGCCATACAAATTAAAAAGATCAAAGTTTATGTCTGTGTGCAACAGTATGATAATAACTTTTTTAATTTATTATGATATAAATGTTTACAAGACTACATAAGAAAGAAATTTTTTTTAGGTATTCTGTAATTTTTTGTTCTGACCGGTCGACGAAACGATTGATAGCTTGCTATATTTATTTTTATGACAATTATATCTTTACGTCTTCGCGCAAATGTAATGGTAAAAATAACATATCACAATTTCATTTAATATATTTTAATGATAATGATTAATATTATAAATGTACGTCTACCGGGTTCAACTTGGAGATAAGTGTGGTGACCAGCGCGTGGCGTTGGGTTTATTTTAGTAACTAGTCTGTAGTCAAAGTCATTGACTGGGTCGGTATCTTCGTTGATCATGTTATTATTAATATGCAACGGCGACAACTTGAAACACGATAATATTAACAGAGATAGTAATTATTTTGTGTGTGAAATAAACTGAACTAAATGTTAAAAAAAGTTATGAGTGTCATTGAAATGGGTAATAATAAAAAGTATATGGTTAATAGATAAAAAATACACAACTGCTTCAAATTAAATATTATTATAGCTTTAGCGATTTTATTATTTGATAAGTTATTTTGCAAAGCGAATTATTACGTATAGAAACATTTTAATGAGCCAGATTGTAATGACCGAGCGTATTAGTAACTCACTCTCATCTTTTGGTCTCACGGCAAATTTGCCATTTCGCAGATTTAACACAGCGCCACAAATTTTTAGGGAAATTGCCGTAGAATAAGTCCCAACATTTGATTCGCTCATGTTTAATAGTGTTCATCAATAAGCAGAAATTAATGAAAGCGGATCACTTATCATCAGGTGAATGTCCGGCTAGTTGTTTGTTTAGACACAAATAATACTAAATAACAATTACGCTCTTGTCTTTCTAACTAAATATAAATAAAACTTGTTTTTGTTAACATCTAGCTGATATCAAATGTTTTGAATGTTTAATGTTTACCAACAATCGTCATAAAAAATATTTAACAGATAGAGATGTCGACTGTAGGTTTATCTTCTGACAAATTTCAACCATAGAAAAAATGGCAATTGTTAGTTAGTCGATTAATTAGGTTTATAGTTACCCGGGGGATATATAAACAAACAATAATAAAATAATATCTATAATACTCCATCCGCGTAAGTATGCACGTACATAACGTTGGTGTTTTATATACCAAATAAATAATCTAAAAATGTTTCTGTTAGATCCCTTTTGGTGGACCATGGACTACACTAACATAACATTGAATAAATGTTTTAAAAACCATACATACATTACGAAAATTCATATTTTCTGTTTTTGTTTGTAATAAAAATTCAATGAACGTCAGAGTTAAACCGTATAAGCTATGGAAATGTTGTTGCTTATACATAAGCTGTATAACATGTTTCATAGAAAAGTTTATTTGTGTCAGCATTGCTATTAAATCATGGTTTTTATAATGTAAAACAAAATTTCTTGTTTTACTTGCAAATATTCAAAATTGCTCTTTTTTTAAATATCATTTCACTTTTCCTTTACACTGGTGCTCCGCGTTAGCCATAAACATACCGTATTACATTAAATGCATGTCGAATATATTTACATATAGCGTTTATATTTGCACAGTAAAAATTGTTTTATTTAATTACTGTATTTTATTATTTTGTTTTTCTTTTAATTACACTGTTACGTTATAATCTCTTTCTGCTCAACAATCAAGAGAAATCTTAGGTAACTCATATTTGAGTTAGCCTGTACCGTTAACTTTTGTGGTCAACCTGATCGTTTAATTTAGGAAAGATTAAATGTAAATAAAAATTATTTATTAGTGTTCCTTTAAATATTGTTCTAGATTAAATATTATTGGTGGATGGTGTACGGTTTGATACTGCTATCGTTGGCTATAGCTTCAGGCGCTGGCGAAGTATATGATGAGAGCGACCACGAGGTACTCGTCCGCAACGAAAGGGGTGCTAAAAACAGAGGTTAGAATTTTTTTTAATAAATCCGTTATTTTTATAAGTAATAACTAACTAACAGGTATTTACTGTCATCTCGCCCACGGTCTCAGAGATAATCACACAAGCTTAGCAACGAACAGGACATTAGCTTACAATTGCATAATTAACTATTAAAGGTTTTTTATAACAAAGAAATATTTTATCAATACATAAGAATTAAGATTATATAATATTATATAGTTTATGATATTTAAGATTATATAGTTTATGTTGTATTCGTTGTATTGTATGTGTGTTGGCTTGTATTTGTGCTGCGTGGTCAAATAAACGTTTTATCTATCTATCTAAGAAAATTGGTGGTCAATTATCTCCTCGTACTATTACTCAGTATTATTTTATTGACTATAGATGTGTCATTTATTTATAGGTGTACTTTTGTATAAAATGTCCATAGGTAAACTTAGACGTACCATCAGACTTCTGGTTAACATTGAAATTAACTTTGAGAGTGTATGGATGGATATGTATGGTATTACTTACGAGATGAATTTCCTTGACCGAAAGCTCCAGCTCATTAAGGTTCAAGCAAACTTCTTCTTGTAGTCATGTATTATGTACTTCCTTCTCTTTTACAATCTACTAGATAGTACAAACTTATTGTAGCAATGAAAATCGGAATAATAAATTGTCATGACAGTTTACTTTCAGCAATGTATAGGTGTTATTACCATTGAACATCTTATAGACTTATTTGCTTGAATGTCTTGATAGTGTGTGCGAATTTATTTGTGACTATACTTATTAAAGTGTAATTATCAGACGATAGGGTTATTTAAACTTAAAACTAATTTCTACAAGCATTGATATTTCACGAAATGTTATGTTTCATTCATCATTTCCAACATGTATTATATCTTTTTTATTTTATCCAGAGTCTTGTCGTTACGTTCGAGGCTCGTGGTCCGACTGTGATTCTAAGACCAACATTCGTTCAAGGACCTTGACTTTGAAAAAAGGTGATCTGTCCAATTGCGAGCGCACTAAAACGATTCAAAAGAAATGTAAAAAAGGTAATTATAATCTATTCATTTTCTCGGTAACAGATAATAACAAAGTTTGTATATTAAGTACTGTGCTCCTGCTATACTACTGTGACAGATTTACTGAATGCTGTTACCAGTACAAATTAATGTATTAGTAAAAAAATCTATAAAATCACTTTATACAGTCTGTATATTACATACATTTATATGTAATATCATATTGAAAGCTATATTAAGAACTATGATGAGGTCTTATTGATTGTTATTGACGTAATTTTGTTTTAATTAGCGTGTCGCTATGAAAAATCATCTTGGAGTGAATGCAGTCCCAACGGCGAAATGTCCAGGACCGACATGTTGAAGGCCAACAGTGACCCTACTTGCGACCAGAACAGGCGCGTCACTAAAAAATGCAACAAAAACAAACAAGTCAAATCCACCAAAGACAAGGGTAAGAAACTGTTTTCGAAAAATGGCAGGCGATCCATTCCTTATGTGTAAATAAAGTACGCAACGTTTGGGACATACGCGATTCAAAATTATAAGTTTCCTTCAATAAAATAAAAGTTTTTCTTCGACAATTGCTTTGTTTCATTTTTAATGATTATGAACATAAGAATTCAAGTGTTATAATAACTTAGGCTATAACAATATGTAACTGTTTAATTACTAAGTAGGATATGTTTACGTTATTAAGGTAATTACTCTTTTGTAGTATAAAATATCAGCTTAAGTATAACTAATCTTTATGTAGGCTTAAGCCTAAACCAGTGAGTAAATTGTTAACCAGTTTTTTAAATAATTCCAGAATAATTAATGTAAAATCATTCAATCAAAATTTTCAAATATTATAATGCTTTTAATATGAAAGTCCTGTAAGTCATTATTTAGCTTCGGAAGTAATTTGAAGTAATAAAAAAATTTAGAGTGAAAAACTAATATCAAATTTATTAAAAACATTCCTGTTTCACTTCTTCTTCTTATATATATTAATTTTTATGTCCTATATATTTAAATTAATATAAGAATGACAACTTTCCAAGCAGACGGTACGTTTACGTATGTATTACTTTTTGAAGAAACTTGTAATACAACCCGTAATAACAAAACTTAATATCTAAAATTATTAGTAAAATTGATTAATGTTTACATAGTAGTCTATTTTATAACTAATTTTATAATTTGTAACTTCCAGGTCGCAGAAATCGTCAGTAAAGCGTAGACGGGGGGTTACCTCTTTTTAGACTATTATAACTTTTAAATTATAGTATTAAATTGTTTTCACGTGGTATAAAATTTATGTCATAGTGCCAAAATAGTGCCACTAAGAACATGTTTTAAGAGTTATTTGTATTTTAAGCATTTATTAGTAAAAGTCTAACAATACGATTAACTTTGCTAATTTTTTTATCGCTCGAATCGTATTTCATCCCAATGCAATGCACTTAGCTGCATTTTTGTTTTGTCATTATAGATAAGTAAAATCTTTGATATTAAATTAATAATTGAATACTTGAGCGCTTTTTCTTTCCTTCCCTTATACGTGTTCATTTTGGATATGTACATCAAAAATTTAAAGCAGGCAAAATGGTTTTAGAACTGCCGGAGTATTTTAGTTGTACACCAAATACGAAAAAGACGTACACTTGTGGTACCTAAATTATATTCCTGACAAAAACATGTGTACGAATAAAAAAAAATTGCGGAAATGTTTCATGTATACGCACATTGCTAATCCCATTGAGATTTAAAATTGTATGTCTCGTTATCTTTCACAGCGTACAATAAAATGGTGTATCGCCAACTATCCCGTGTTTCATTTAAATTTTTTTTAAAATTCATTAGTGCAGATACAGATAAGTTTTATAGACAATGCCGACCGTGGTGGTGATAATGATTCTCATTTCGACTTGTCAGCCAATCGATAAATTTTGTACAAACCATCAAGAGTACCAATTAAAATATGCGGGTTAGAATGTAGTACTTGCGAAAGCAAAAATAAACTACTATTTATTATTTTATTATTTCTTTCACTTTTTTTTTTACTTCTGCACTTATAAGCATTCCTTCATAAATTATCCACTTTTACACCTGCACAAGGTGAATTATTATCAAAACTAAAGTTCTTGTAGCTTGCTTGTAATCAAAAGGAAGGAAAACAAATAATTTCAATTGCTATCGTTTATTGAATAGCTTAATTTTAATAAAATTCGATGTTAATTATTTACATCTTGTCAATCAATTTTCGAAATCTTAATGCACCTATATTTAAAACGTCTCCCATTGCAATTGATAAAATGTAAATAGAAAAACATCAAATTTTATTATGTAATACAATGTATGTATGTGTAGTGAAAATAATAATATACCTTATGGCTAAAATAAATATACCATAACATAGTTATATAAAAATCATAACAAACATTTTAAACAGAGTTCGGGATGGACGCCCTGTTAATTTTATTCTAGTTTTTACTATCCGCGAACTATTAACAAATAGTATTGTTCTTAAATATCACAGGTACTTAAATGAAGTTTGAACATGCGTTCAGTAACGTCACTTAAATAGTTGCTTCGCGTAATACCATATCCTAAAGAAGTACTCGTCGCGACGTAACAGTGAGCCACGCGCATAGGATCTGATGTCGGCGTCCATGTTGTGCTCACGTAACCACGAGGTGGTCGTCTGCGTGCTGAAGGACGTGGGCTCGGTTGCTTCCGTGTGCTCCCCGGGTTCTTCGTCCGCATAAGAGTCTAGAACAAAAGAAACATCTGACAAACAATTTCTAACTACTACGTGAAAATGCAACGAAAACAGTAACCTCTTTAATTATTTTTTTAAGTATACAAAGCAAAAAAAATCTGTATAATTACCTTCTCCAGGAATAACTTTAAAGGGTTCATCTGATTCGAGAGGTTCGCTAACACCTATTTCGTTACGAGCGTATATTCTTATTATGTATGTATGGTTTTCACTCAGATCTTTAATGTTAAATTTCAATGTACGGCTGTCGACTTTGCCAACTTCCATCCACATAGTTTTTGTCACATCGCGAATAGCTATGTTATAGCCCAATAGTGGGGCGCCACCATCCCATTCTGGCGTTCCCCAGGACGTCATTATAATGTTATTGCCTACTGTTCTGGCTTCTAGTGGTCCAGTGGGCGGTGAGGGTACAGCTATAAATAAAAATAAAGAAGTTTATTACAGAACTTAAATATTCGATCTTCGTACATTAAATTTTTAAAGAAATAATTTTCTCATATTGTTACTTATTATCACTAATATTTATTATTTAAATACTTACTTGCATGTTCTTCTAAATGAACTAATTGCGATTGTGTGGGCAAACTAATTCCAATAGCGTTTTCGGCTGATATTCTGAACATTAAATCATCTTTTTCTCTAATATTCTCAATACAATGTTCGAAAACTGTCCCGTTCACTGTTATTATTTTTGTCCATGACTTCTTTTTAATAGTCGTATATTCGATGATATAATCTGGAAAACGGTGATGGCATTAATAAATAACTTTACATTATGCCAAGAACAATTAATTAAAATTAACAACACTTTCATAAATTATAATAGAGTACATGTTATGATGATAATAACTTCATAACCTTGGTCCCAATTTAATATTACAGTGTCAGATTACTATTAAGCATTCACCAACAAGTTTCTTTTTTCTTAATTGTTTTTTATTAAACAGTATTCCTTAAAAAAGTACCCTTTCTTTTAAACAACTTTTTTAACTTAGCTATCATATTATGTTTTTATATCTACCTACTCAATCATTCTAAAGTACTCCAAAGCGAAACAATTTACACAAAGAATACTCGGATATATACGAATACAAAACCAAAAGTAGATAATATATTCACTTGTAATCGCGCTCCCGCCATCGCTCATTGGCGCCGTCCATTGAAGAGTAACTGATCTAGATGTAATTTCTCGTACGACGACATTTTGTGGCGGGGATGGAGCAGCTGGAACAAGGAGAAATTATAAAAATTTGTAGGCAGGAGTAATGTGTATATATAAATATACTTCTGTATTTAATCTGATACATCGCGGTAAACCGTGCAGTCTCCGCATATTTGCATAAACTTAACATTAAGATAACTGTGTTTTTACTCTACGTTTTCACCAGCCCTTTCTCTTGCCGCGTTTTCAAAATTATTTTCCTGTTTCACATTTCGTGTTACACTTTGTTTAACGATTTGTTTCTTTATTATGACAAAAGGCTTTTCGCGGTTAATTTTAATCGGTGCTGCCATAGTTTTAAAACTACCGGTGCCGACATCACCGGCACTATACATATTTAATCTTACCTTCGTACAAAACATGTTAATTTGATAATAGTATTTATTATCTGGACAAGTTTGTGTAGTTACAATAATAAAAATTATTTAAATAATTTTCCTTAATTAGCAATAATTTCTTACTAACCAAACTTTCTTACAAATAATATAAGTTTGTAAATACTTACATAAAGTTTTCTCAAGAGTGATTTCTTGCTCAGGACAATACGGTAAACTTACACCAATATCATTACGAGCAAATATTCTGAATTTGTACGGTACGTTACTAAACAAATTTTCTATTTTCGCTGATGTTTCGGTTACAATAACTAAATATTGCCACGTTTTTCCTTCTTCTTTTAATTCTAAATAATAGTCGAGAATTGCTGATCCACCATTTCTTTCCGACGGGAACCAAGTTATTGTCACAGAATCCTTTGTAGCGCCATAAATACCTAAAGGACCCAGTGGAGGCGAAGGAACATCTACAATAAAAAAAACAACGTAGAATACAGTAATTAATATAAAAGTTTAATGGTGGTAGGTTTCTATATCACACATAGTTGTGTACCGTTTTGAACTATAGTCACGAGACTTCTGTACATCTTATGTTCAAGTCGATGAGCATAATGTGGTATTGTGTATGTCACCCTAATTAGCCCCATTATGGACAAACGTTTAATTTATCATCAGTTAACGTTTCGCACCGCTTCTTCGAATTAAAAAATAAATAGCAATCAAAAAAGCATCTTTGGGGGAGGCCTATGTTCAGCAGTGGACGTTTCCAGGCTGATGATGATGATGATGATGATGAATCAAAAAAGGATTTGGTTTATTCCACTACTTACCTAAAGCTGTTTTTATTATAATGGGTTCACTATCCAAAGAGTCTGAATATCCTATAGGATTTACGGCTTTTATTCGGAATATATATTCTTCATTTTCGTTGAGATTTTGTATACAGTATGACGTACAATCTTTATCTACTTCGGCAACATTAACCCATTGGTTGATTTTAGATTCATATTTCTCTATTGCATATTTTGTCAACTGTATACCACCATTGTCCAACGGTGGATTCCATTCGATTGTGATAGATTCTTTACTTATTTCTTTCATCAAAACAGGCCCCACAGGTTTGCTTGGAACATCTAAAATTTAATTGATATTTTGATATGAATTAAGTAAACGCAGGCTAAGAGAGCATAAATGTGTATTATATACATAGGCGATTAATGTTGAAATATTAATGTCAAGGTAATAATTTAAAATAACACAAATTTTTACAATGTATACCTACCATACACATTAAGAATGACATCTGATGACGTAAAACCTGCTTTATTGCTAGCTTTAATTGTAAAGTTTGCGCTGTGTACCCGTTTAACTTTAGCAATAGTAATCATACTGACATTGTCGTTCATAATAATTTGAATATCATTCGATCCATCAACATTATTACCATTACTGAACCAATTAATTTCTGGTTTAGGTATACCTTCGACGATCGCTGTCACGGACCACTTGTCATTAACTTTTAGCTTTTGATTTATTTCAAAATCACGGATATTTATGATGGGATTCTGTTGTACTTCCAATACACAAGATGTTTCTATCGTACCATAATTATTTGTTGCAGAACATGTGTACTTTCCTTCGGTTATTTTGGTTGCTGTTACGACTAACGTTGCTACTCTGTTATCATATGAAGCTCTTTTTGTGCTTATTACTTTACCATCTTTTAACCATGTAACTTTTGGCTGAGGTATGCCTCCAAATATGCAAATTAATTCGACATCTTCGTTAGGTTTTCCAACTACGTCTTTTAGAGGCTTCTCTATAGTAGGTGGTACATTTTTGGAGAATTTCTTTATTCTAATGAGTTCTGTACATTCTGAAGATTCACTGACTCCTACGTTATTAACTGCATATACCCGGAACCGGTACAGTTTCTCTGATTTCAAATTTTTAACATGGCATTGTGTTTTAGTAATGTTTTCAATCGATATCCATCTGTAATAAAATTACCGGATAAGAATTATGTTATAATTTTTAGTTAAACAATAGAAATAAGAACAGATAGATCCAATTCGAATACGAAATGCATTAAAAGTGTGACCTATACCAGAAAATGTAACAAGGCCTATTTTTAAAATCATTATTCGGGCTACTAAGAATCTACGGGATAACTTGGACATGAAAGTTTATTTCGCGAGAATAAAAGGCTCTTAGGACGGTAGAAAGGGACTTAGCGAATCATTATAATCTGTTACAAAGGATGCATAATAAAATGTACGTGACGAGCTAGCAGTAAGTTAGTTAATGAATACACAATTTTTGTTTTATAGTTTTCTTAACATCCTATTTTATGTATAAAGTATTTGCTCCTTGTTTTCAAGGTTTGTTTTGAAATCATGATATACCTTTATCAAAATTTTAAAACAACTTTCCAGTTCTAATAACACTGCTGAGAAAAAAAATAAGCTAAGAAGAATTGCTCAACAAATGGCAAATTGGGCTTTTAGAAAGAATTAAAATTAATAATTCGTAATAAATTCATTCACCGATTCGTAATAGGTTAATAAATTCACTTTTCTTCGAAAAAATTCCTAAATACTGAATATATAATGGTTTATAGGTGAAAAACAATCTTATAATTTTTTGTATAAGCTAATAAATTACAAATTATAAGCGAAGTTAGTGTTCAATTTTGAATTAGCCTCTCTGTTGCACCATATTAACAGAGGTGATTCAGTAAAATTAAAATATTCAGTTAGGGGGTGATACGAAAGTTGTATAATAAATATTAAAAGTATTTTGCAAACTTAATGATTTACATTTATGTGCATAGTTAATATCATGAGTACATTGTTTATAAATTACAGGAATTTACCAAAAATTACAGGAATGTAAAAGTCTGTAAAATATCCATAAATAACAAAAATATTGAACTTACTCTGTAGTATGCTGTTCTTGGTATTCAACTATGTAGAAAATAATGTTTGAAAATCCGTCATTCTCTGGTTCATCCCACATGATATTAATTGAATCATCATCTACATCTAAGATCCTAGGTTTGCCAGGTGTCGATGGAATATCTGTAATTTTATAAAAATTTAGATTTGAGACGTTGAAGCTAGTTCTCGAAATGTATATAATTTATTTTATTTTAAAACATTATTTACCTATAACGATGACCTTGATATCAATTTCCACATCACCACAGCTGTTTTCTAAGTGGAGTTTATATATACCTGCATCCGAATATTCAGCTTTTTTAATGGTAAGACTCGCTGATTTAGAATCTAAGTATGGCTTTATGCGTTTAGATCGTTTTATAATTTTGGAATTTACTATCCATTCATCATTAGGTTTAGGAGACGCCTCGTAATTGACACAAATTACGAGATCATTTCCTCGCTTTATTTTGTACTCTTTGGGAGTATCCAAAATTTTTGGCGAAAATTCTACAACTAAAAACATAATAATGAAATTTACAAGCTCACATTAAATTTATCTCAAAAGCCTTCTTATGCTAAACTTACCCTCGACATTTAATTTTGTGGAGCATATTGCATCAAATAATATGCACGAATATTCGCCCTGGTCCTCTTCTAAGCATTTTCTTATTATGAGAGTACGTTTTCTGCCGTCGGAAATCAATGTGAACTTTTCTGTCTCTTCAATTACATTTTTACGTTTCAACCAAGTAACAGTATAGTTTTCATCTGGCATTTCTACAGTTAAATAGGCATCTTCATATGCTCGAACAACTATTACTTCTGGAAGACGTACTGTAAAATCTATAGACGGTGTTTCGACAACAAGAGTCGCTGTGCATTTGTCGTTCCCGACTACGCATGTGTAATTACCGCTATCATTATCATCGCAGTTATAAATTTTTAACTTTTGTTTCTTACCGTCTATTGTTAGTTGAATATGATTTGAAAAATGTATTTCTTCATCATCTTTGTACCATTGTACTAATGCATCACCTTTTGTTAGTTCTATTTCAAAAGTTGCTTTAAAACCTTTATTTACTTTTTGATTCTGAAGACGCGATATTATTTCTGGTGGTAGTTCAACTACTGTGACTTCAGCTGTACAAGAATCATTACGCAATATACAAGTGTATTCGCCTTCGTCGTGGACAGAAGTGTTTCTTATAAGTAACTTTCTCATATTACCTCGTTTTTCATATTCATACTTATTCTTTCTAGGTTTGATAACTTTTCCTTCTTTTGCCCAAGTAACATCAGCAGTTTCCGAATTTATTTCTACTTCTAGTATAGCAATGTCTTTTTCTTTGACCTCAAAGTCCTGCAATTTTCGTATGAATTCTGGAGTTGTTTCATTGACAATTAAATCGGTACTAGTTTCTTGGTCTTTGACAACACATTTTATTTTTCCCGTATCGGTAAGTTTTGTCTTCTTAATTTTCAATCTATGTAATCGCGACTCTTGGATTATTTCTCTGTGATCCATGCCACTCAATTCGATATTATTATGATACCATTTCGTAGAAACTGTATGAGAAGTTTCACATTCCAAAATAACATGTTTTCCTTCTTCTACTTCATAAGAATTTCTTAAATATTTGATAAATGTTACTTTTTCAACATCAATTGTCACTCGTGCGCCATGAGACGTTTTACCCGCGCTGTTAGAAGCGACACATTTGTAATCCCCTGAATCAATCTCGGAATCTACATTTTTTATAACTAAATCAATATTTTCACCATCAAATGTTTGGATAACAGAGTCTGAAGGAGTTATTATCTTGTTATTTCTGTACCATGTAATAGTAGGCACAGGATTTCCTGTCACTTTAGCACTTAATCTTACCGTTCCTTTTTCTTTTACAGTAACTTCTTGGAATCTATGTATGAATAACGGAGGTTCGGCATCCTCTTCAGTTGGTTCTGAATAAGAAAATGGACATTAATATAACTGATTATGATATTCCAAAAAGAAGTTAACAAGTTTAAATTGTTATAATAATACTAAAAAGGACATGACTAAACGACTGCTTTAAGATTGTATAAAGATTTGTCATCATTCGATAACATTTAAATATTATTTAAATTATAATGATGTATTTATAATTTTTTTTAAATTTTCCAAATATAAAATAGTGTTTAATTTGTTTTTTGATTCTACGATCACGACTAAGTATTGCCAAATAAGAGTTCTGTTTCTTCTTTTTCCTGTATTATTTATGATAATCGATTAAGTTGATGTTTTAAAATATTTATTGAACATCACCTCTGAAAGAGAGTACGTATGGATTACGAATTATTGATCTGACTGTCAACTGACTTCTTTATGCTGATGATCAAGTAATACTTGCATCATCGCAGGAGGAGCTACAGCCGATGGTTGATATTATGCATGGTGCTCTTAAAAGCAAAGGAATGAAAATGAATGTAAGTAAAACGAAAGTGATGGTTTTTGAAATAAAAGAAAGCATGACTAACTGCACAATGAGTATTCAAGTTGAAAGAGTGGAGCAAGTGAAAGAGTATGTGTACTTGGGTTAAAAAATTACGAGAGATGGAAAGTATAACTGTGACATTAAGCGAAGAGCTTTAGCAGGCAATCAAGTAAATGGAGCAATGCATGGCTTTATGAGCAGCCAGAATGTGTCTGGAAAAGCACGACTGGCGATACGACACATAATGGAGTGCTGGTCCCCACACTTATATATGGTAGTGAATGTTGGGTTTGGCAGAAGAAGCATGAAAGTAAAATGAATGCTGTGGAAATGAGAAGTCTGAGAAGTATAGCTGGAGTGACATTGATGGACTGAGTGAGGAACAGTGTGATAAGGGAACGATGTGGTGTAATAGAAGATGTAGTGATCAAGGTTGAGAAAGGGATGCTTAGATGGTTCGGACACGTAGAGAGGATGCATGAAGAAAGATTGACGAAACAAATTT
>DWHU01000871.1:0-15203 GCA_018247975.1 Parides photinus | reverse complement strand
AGACTCGTAACACCACAGCTCCCCATTTCTTACGAACGGATGCTTAGAGTGTTTGAGGGCTAAACGACCATCTAATGATGCTTCGGATTAAAAATCCTGTGATTATCTAGATATTTGCTTTTAGGCTCTTTTCTTATTTCTGATGAGCTCGCTTCGAGAAACCCCGAACAACTCTTTACATATATATATAGGCTATATAGTCAATGGTATCTCTTTACTCAGAGACAGCCCAAGCCGAGGTCCTCGAGAGAGCCCTTGAGCTTAGCTACTAGTCCTAGGCTTAGACTGGCATCTTCTGTGCTCTGCGCCCTCAAGTCCGGTATTACTCTTAATCTTCTTTGTAGAAGAACGAGTGAATATCAAAATCCAATAACAAAAAGAAAAATGTATGGTAACTCTCACGAATAATAAACCTCTATCCTAAGATGCTGCAGTATCTAAGGATAAAGGTTTATGATTTATTTCCTATTTATTTTTTTTAACGCGTATTCGATACTCAACCTATACTCGAACAAAGTTTTGTGCATACAAATTTAAGTTAGCATTAACGAAAAAAAAGCTTAACTTTTCATCATCATGTCCATCCCGAACAAGTCTTCTGCTAATGAACTCTAATTAACCCGATCTACGGCTATACACATCCAGTTGCTTCCAGTTTTGATTTTAACTGCCAACTATATTTTCCCACTGATGGGACTCGGGGCCTTCTCTCATAATGAGAAAGTTTTGGCCAAAATCCACCACGCTGGCCAAGTGCGGGTTGGCGGATAAACCCAGTGATATTTAATTTCTTAAAACGCACATAACTTAAAAAACTCATCGGTACGAGCCGGATTCGTACCCCCGACCTCCAAATCGGAGGCTGAGGTCCCCAGCCACTCGACTATATATATAGTTTATCTACCATATACGATATATTTTAAGACGCTAAGGAGTTATCACCGCAATTCTATAATATTTGGTCTATTGCTTTAAAATATGATCTAGGTAGTGAAATAACTTTACCAGCTACATATGGTCTATTTAGCTCTAACATAACAAATCGAATGTGTAAATATTCTTCATATTCTTTACCAATAGACATCTATTTTTTTTGTATGTTGATATCCACTCGTTCTCCTGGAAAGAAGATTAAGATTTTACATTTTTTATATTTTACGTACACATACAGAACATCGGAGGTGTTTGAGTATAGACTGGAACACCTCCGATGTTCTGTATGTGTACGTAATGTAAGATTAAGAGTAACACCGGACTTGAGAGGGCAGAGCACGGAAGGTTCCAGCCTAAGCCTCTTACTAGTAGCTAAGCTCGGGGGATCCCCCAGGAACCTCGGCTCGCGTTGCTACTTTTATTTACCACCGGACGGGGGCGCCGCCGAGCTTCTTTGAGTATATTATGGACATCTAGTGCTGGACATATACATATATACCGTTACCAAAGATCTCTCCAATCGATCCGACGAATGCCTAATAAATGATAGATAGCTTTCGTCAATAACTTAGTAACTTGCATTCATCATTGTCATGCCCATTTCGTAATTTGGGATCGGCGCTGTATGTCAGTTTTCACACCTTACACTGCATATAATTTCTCACACAACTTAATAACATAGATCATACAACAAGTTTTTTTATTAATAATATGTCCGTATTGTGTAAATATCAAAAAAATCTTCATAAGCATCGACTGCTGAGTATACTTTTGTCAAAGATCTCCACGTCACGGTAAGTTATCACTTTATATCTAATAGATCAGTGTTTCATAACCTTTTTTGTAAAACGGACGACTAGCATTGCATTTAAAAAGCCCATAGCGAAGAAGGCAGTCATGTCGTATCAATTCTCTAACTGCCCCCCTCCTACCGTCGATCGTTGGGGAACACTGTAATAGATGATAGAATGATTGATTTCTTCAACGACTTAGTAAATTTGATTGTACAACAATATA
This sequence comes from Parides photinus, assembly GCA_018247975.1. Taxonomy (NCBI): domain Eukaryota; kingdom Metazoa; phylum Arthropoda; class Insecta; order Lepidoptera; family Papilionidae; genus Parides; species Parides photinus. The sequence goes on along the minus strand of DWHU01000871.1, from coordinate 13,253 downwards.
TAATGTATAGGGTAATTATTAAATACTTTTAATTAAGACCAACTATCATCTGTTAATGTTCGTTTCGTTCATCACTGTACACATAAACGTTGTAAATGTATCGCGGAGTTACAAAACATGAACCGTTTTGAAAACACAATTGGATCAATAAAGTTGTTTTTTTTTGTGCTCCACAGATGGGCAACGGGCACATAATTGCGGCGGGCCGGGAGCCCAACCCGCGTCCTCGGGGGCGTGCGCGTGGGCGTGCCGGCCTCCGACCGGCCGCCACTGGCGCCCCGCGCGCGCTCGTCGCCTCCACAACGTTCATGCTGCCCTGGTACCACGACGGACTTCTACCTATTTGATCGAATTGTTGACGTCATACACTCCACATTTCTTTATATTCCCAACAATTCCACCAGCTTTCTTAAATAATAGTTTTAGATTGTATTGGATAGGTTATTCGACTTACTAATATCATATTAGGATAGTAAACAACTACATTCATCAGTTTTATAAATAAGATGAAGTTCTTTTACAGAATACGGTGGTAATATTAACTACTGGTTTACCTTGCCTCGGTAGTATATGGCAATAGTGACCTACCATCAATAAAAGGTTTTTTTTAGTTTTAAGTATATACCGATACTTTCACTTCTTTACTACATTTAGTCTAATATAGATTTTATTTTTATTGTACGTACCATAAGAGTCTTGTAAACTACGTTATCTGAATGATTCTTCTCTTAAAAAGAAAGTAAGAAGTTGTCTGGTGCGTTACTTTTTAACTTTTAACTTTAAGTGTTTAATATTTTGTTAGTTTAACTTTTAGAAAAGTAACTATAAATTTTAGTTGAAGATGTGTGGATTACTTTGTAATCTATTAATCGTCTCCTAAGTCTTGGGTTTCGTGAGCGGTTATTAGTTTATATGGTAAGTTGAACGTGTTATTTCTTAAAATATAACAATAATAGTTAATTAAGAATTATTTTATTGGTTATTTACTTATAATTTAAGAGATGGTTTGTTCGTAAACGCTAGAGGGCGGTGTAACTTTATTTTAAAATTGTGTACTCCAGAAAGTACTATATTGTATCCATTAAGATATTACGTATTTTATGTAAACGAATACGATTCGTAAAGTTAACCTTTTATCGAAATCAAAATGAGCTTAGAATTTTAGAATAACAGAAATTATAAGCTTTTATAGATCAAGTTGTTAATTTATAAAAAAACATATATTTAATCCTATCCGTGTTTCTTTCCTTAAGGTACATCTCCGAGTATCAAGTGTTTATTATTAGCACATCACTTATATTAGAGCAAGTACATTTAAAGTTATTGGTAAGATCGAGAATGGGACTTATTTCAGGCAAAATGCGCTATTTTCTCCATAAAGGGCAATGTTTAATGATTTTTTTATACGGAGCAAGTATCTCGCATGATCTTCACTGATTTAACATTTAACTTTTGGTCTAACATTTATAAACTTAACTAATATGGTAATATGACCCAGAGTATTCCACCTTGATAAACGCCGATGGTGGCAAAAGGCAAGGAATGCAAACGAAATGCGCTTCTGTGTGAGCATTCCCCAATCAAGCATTTTATTATTATTGTCGGATATTTCATAAAAATTACGTTTGCTTCCTTCTAATCTTATACTTTTTAACATTTTATCCTTTAGACAACGGACAGGGATGATGTCACGAATCAGCATCGTTGGCTTGATCGATCGAGATTTCTGCATTTCATATTCCTTAAACATGCAGATTATAGACTGCTCTCAAAACATGATCAATGTGTTGGGTAAGAGTAAATGTGATTTCGGAAAATGAGAGATTTACCACATGTACCAAATCTTGCTATGAATTGTGAGAAAAGCAATTCTAGCAGAAACGGAGATTGATCAGTTAGTAAGAATTTGGAACGGAGTCGTACATCCTGTAAGTGGTGCAGGTTCTACCTCCACTGAGTTTTAACTTTCGGTAAAGGAAAGTATCGTGAGGCAAACGAAATGTTCCAAGAACAATTTTTGTGTATGTGATATCCGCCAACTTACACTTGGTCCGCGTTATTAATGAAAGGCTACATCTACTTCATTGCAAGATAAGGAAATGTAGTCTCAGTAGTGGGAATACTAACTTGAAACCTTGTATCAAATGTAACGAGGGAGAATGGTCATCAGCTTATAAACGTCTATTGCTAGACATAGTTAACCCGATGATCACTACAAAGAAGTATACTGAATTTCAATTATAATTTTACAAGGATATCATTTAATAGTCCGTTAGTCCAAGACAGGCACATATAGGAATAAGTTAATACAGCCTCAGTCTAGATCATCTAAAATAAATCACTCGTTCGTTGGACAATCAGTGCGATATTACAAGATACTAGATCATATCTTGATTCAATCGGAATATAAGTTATTACAAAATAATTATTAAGAATACTTTATGTAAAATCGCTTATTATGAGCTAAATTATTAAGTAAATGACCAAACAGTGTGGTATCCAGATCCACCATCGAGCTCAACTCTCACAGGTACAACTAATGTAAATACAAAAATGTTGTAATTTTTTTTTCTCTGACAAAGTTTTTTGAAGCGGTGGTAAATTAAAAAATATGACGTTAAAAAAGTCTTTCCTAAAATCAATTTTGAATAAATGAGTTTTTGATTTTGATTTTTAATAGAACAGCCTTTCCGTATTTAATATCTAATATGATTTTTATTATTTACAGTTGGAGAACAACAAATAAGTATTAATATACTATGACATACTACAATTTAAGCAAAAACACATACTTCTTTTTTTTTTTGGGTGTTATATAAAGTATTTTAGATATCTGATACCGAAAGTTTACTGATGATATTATTAAGTATGCATGTTTTTACGAACAATAACTTATTCTCGTCATTTAATGAACAATGTGGAATTATACGACCAGTAAACATTGCATTCAGTGTGGTATTCATGCAGGCACCTGCGGCATTATAAACTTATTCAATACCTACAGAAAAGGCGAGGACCAGTTCAAAGGTATTTATGAACGAATTTCGCCGTCGTGTACACGCATTTATTATCCAGGAGTGAAATCGATGAGTCCGCTCATGCGTCGTCCGGAGGTGAGCACGTGGCCTCAACAGATGGCGTTGGTCGCCACTGCGCATGCCCCACTTTATTGAACGCACGCACACACAGACCACACAAACACATACACCGCGACATAAATCATATGTTTGTCCCTAACCATACGGCTTCAAATTACCTCCGCGGAGCGTAATGACGCAAGTATTCACATTTACTACATTTACAATCTTATTCCGCAGGTCTTAGATGTATTTTAGCTTGTGATACTGTCTTCACCGATACAGAAGTGGTTGAGTGAACTAAATGGCTCGCCAGCAGCCGTGGACGTCAATTACCGTCGACTTCATCTGGCCGCCGTTCGTACGACGTTTGTTATGACTGTGAGAAACGGCTCTTCTAAGAAACTGTTTCATTACTATATGAATTCATGAGCCGTTTCAAAATTCGCTACCGAAATAATTTTACGTTTATAAAACGTACTGTGATGAATTATCACAGAATAAGACAGAAGAAGACTAAGTATACTAAATAAAAGATTTGTATGCTGCAAATATTCAATAGACAATTTATTTGATTTACTCTTAATAGCTGACAATCAGGAATTAATTGTAACGTACAGACGTCCGCTTTTTATATATCAAAAATCACGGTCTCTCCATCTTTAAATTAGTCAATACAGGAATTTTGGTGTTTTGCAAAACATAAACCAATATCTTGAGTCAATATAATTACTGATTTAAAAACTATCTTTTTCATAATATCTAATATAAAGATAATACTTCAGTTATACAATAAGGTTAGTAAGTAATAAGGTACATATTCTGTAAGGATGTCACATTACAAGAAGTAACCTCGGAAGCCTTTTCGTTTAACCGCAATAACACAAAATCGATAAGTTCACATAAATATATATAATATTGTATTGTTATCGTAATGATAAATTAATCACATCGCTATGGGTAGGCCTAATTTTTATCATCTGTATATGTCCTATTTTGTGATCCACTAATAGGACATCAACAGTTGCTGTTTGTTATACTTCTATGCTTGTTGTTTGTATGAAAGTGGCACCAGTGACGGATAAGATGCAAGGAAAACGTTTGGCATGGTATGGGCATGTGATGCGGAGGGATGAAAATCATGTAACGAGGAGAGTGTTGGATCTGAATGTGGAGAGATACAACAGGAGAGAAATACCGAAAAAAGATGGACGGATTGTGTGAAAAAGGATATGTGTGAGAAGGATGTGAATGTGGACCTGGCATATGGTAAAGATGAATGGAAGAAGAGGACATACTGCGCCGACCCCAAGTAATTGGGATAATGGCAGGCGAATGATGATGACTTTCAATTTTATAACTATGTCGTGACAATGATGAACAAAGGTAAAGCTATTCATTCGGCTTATACATTATTATTTAACAGAAATTAAAAAAAAAATCGCACTTAACGTTTTGAAAATGCAAAATGATTAAATAAGGTTATAACAATAAAGAACAAATACTTCGTTAATTTACAGAAAAAAGACTAATTATTAAGTAAAAATCGATAAATTTAAAAATACATGTACGTGTTATACTTGTTCATATTAAAACAGTTAATAAAAATGGTTTAATTATCTGGTAACAAATTAATGAAATGATGTTAATATAATTTTAATTCTAAATAAATTTCTGGTTTGAATTATAGACAGCGAAATGGTGACAATAATATTAAATATTTACACACACTGCCATGTCGTTTTGAGCAGGCATCAGGAAACAATGATCTCATTCATTGTCTTTGAGAAATAAAAAAAGTCTAAAAACTTGGTTCTTAAAATACCTAGTATTTAAAATCCGTGTAACTTACAGCTTCTTCTATCTACTTTAATTTATTTTGTAACTATAATATATACAATGAAATTAAATAAAAATTGTTTTAAAAACGTAAATTAATAATATTTTTTTTTCATGTATAAAATTGTATAATCTGTGGTGTTTTTTCATGGTTGCCTGCTTGTGCGTCCGTCTTTCTTATCTGTCCGTCGTCTTCTTAATTAAAAAGGGGCGATAAATGCTCAATCGAAACTGGTGACAAGTACCAGGCGAACATAAATTGAACGGAGCTTATCGGCAGAGACGACAGCTACGTAGCGGTGACACTTGCCTCTTTAACTCCTGAACATTTTTTATTTTCTACAAGTTCAAGGAGAGATTCATAAATATTAATTTTGTTGCTAGAAAATTTTAATTGGAGTTTTAATTAAAGCAAAAATGTCGGTAAACAGTTCTAAGCCTGATTTTGGGTTAAGTATCCCCTACATTTCAATGCGGTATTTGTTCGTTTTGGGTATTTTTTTGGCAGGCTACCTACCTAAGAGAACATTAGTCATTTTATGAATTTCAATTCTCGGAATCCTATGGAATTGCACAGAGAGGGGGATCCGGCGTGGGTGGGCGTCGTAATGTTATTTCTCGATGGGAGGCGTTAATTTATTGTCGCCGAGTTATTTACTTATTTTTATATGTAATAAAACGGATCACTTTAACCGTTAACATTTACTAAGTCCTTTAGGTAATTAAAAAAGTGTTACTTCTTTTGTAAAAAAAAAAACTAAACTTTTGGTATACTGATACCTGTTAGATGTATGTTTTTTTTAAATATTGTGTTAATTTAAACTGTACTAAAACTATATTTTATATTTATGCTAATATTACGCATTTAATAAAACTAAATATAACAAATTTCTTAGCTTTTCTTTTGCAGTTAATAATGAAGTGTACTCACGTCATTATCATCACGCTGTGTCTACAGCTCTGTGATTATTGGTTATAGTCAGAGTTTTTTGCATAATTAAAAAAACGCGTTGGAATCCGAAAAATTTACTTTTATTAAATGTTTTATATGTTTCCATCCATAACATTAGATTTGAATAGTCGGCTTTAACAGATACCTGGTAGTAACGGCGAAACACTGCCCGAAAATACACAAACATCTGCCGTTTTCTCAGGAGCGTGCCAAGTTCCCCTAATCTCCCGCCAAAGCACAAAGGAACCATGCGGCGGTGCGAGCGAGACGGCGCATAGCCGACGCGCAGGCGCGCGAGTGAAACGGAAACAGGACCGGAACATTGCACAAGCGGGTCTCGGTTGACGGGCCCCGGACAAAACGAACGACTCGGGAGGCGATTAAAATGCGCCGTAACATCGGAATGAATGAAAATAATAAAAAAAGGCTATAATTGCGTAACGCGAGGCCAACGGGGACTTGAAAAGGAATAATGATCTGGGCCCAACTAGTTGTAAGCGCTCGCTACTGAATTAAAAGTGTTTTAAACGGGTAGAATAAGATTATTAAGGCACCTCTCATACACCGGTTTCAAAGCGATGTGACATCGTGCAAAGAAATTCATAATTCACAGAAATTGTTGTTTTTTTACAAGTTCACCTTGGTGCAAACGAGATTTCAAAGGCAACAGAGAATTTAGTTAACAATGGCCACAATAACATAAGGAACAAGCAGATATATGTGTATATAAATAGTTCATAAAAAAACGCGTGTATTGATGGTAGATAATCTTTACAAAAAATCTTGTATCTTAGTATTTTTTAGATAAAGTTTACCTGGAATTTTGAATTTTGACAGGCTGCAACAGATTGTTTTATAAACTTTACAAACTATAGCGTGTTATGATAAATGCATTTTGGTTTTTCTTCAGTCATTAATATGAAACGTAAATGTTTTATTGGCTTTCCTAGATTTCCTCCTAAAAGCTTTCCTAGATTAATAAAGGTTTGCTTGATGCAAGCTGGTTTTTTTTGGTCAAAATTTATGAAAAAATCTTCCAAAGTTCATACAAACTACATCGGCGTAATATTTTCACCACAATATGAAACTAAAAACACCAATCGAAGTATGAACTGTATTTCTTGTTTCGACAGGTGGATCTACGAGCGTCAGACCTTTATAGATAGACCTAGATCGTTTATTGATATTTTTTACGATTTTAAAATAAAACGAAAAGTCATTTGTGTAATCCTGTCATGACACTTTCGCAGAAGTCGTATTACTTACAGTCGTTATCCTACAATCATAATATTCATAATAGCCCCCATTGTTTATTTTCTCTTATACATTGTCTTTAAGATCGTCCAAAATACTGTCTGTCGTACTAAAATTACTTTGAAAATAATACTCTTCGCAGCCTCATTGACACGTAATACTAAGTGGAATTGACGTGATATGCTAGTTTATAAATAAAAATATATGAAATGAATTGATTTTATAGTTATAGGAAATAATTGACTTCATTTTCCTATTTTATAAATTATTCGTAGCTCTTACACACTTTTTTATAAACGTGGACTTATATTATTCAACAGACTTTTAATTTTTTTATTTTTCATTTCATTCTCCTACAGTTGCTTTGAGTTGATAAATAATAAGATTGTACTATTAACAGTATCTATATATATAAAAAATAATGTTTGTCTGTATGTCATCGATGAACTCAAAAACTACTGAGCCGATTATTATGAAAATTGGTATATATATGTATTTTTCCACGGAGAAGGTTAGTATAATATGCTCATTAATGCCACTCGCGGTCAGGTGGCGCTGCAGAGTAGCAACTTCTACCCCTTTCAACTGATTGTCATGAAAATCAGTATTTTTTTTTACAACCCACTGAATGTTCCCACTGTTGGGACTAGGAGCCGTCTCTCCTAATGGAGAGAGTTTTTGGCCATAATCCACCACGCTGTCCAAGTGCGGGTTGGCGGATAAAGTCAGTGATATTTAATTTCTTAAAGCGAACATAACTCAGAAAAGTCGTCGGTGCGCGCCGGATTCGATCTCGCGACCTCGGAATCGGAGGCCGGGGTTCCAAACTACTCGGCTATCACGGCTTCTATCATCAATCATCAATCAGTATGACCGTGTATTTTTACACAGAGGAAACGAATATGACATGATAAATATTTGTGCACTGATTTTTCTTAAATTTATTTTAGTTGTTGGCGTAGCAACGCGAGCCGGGTACAGCTAATAATCAATATTTTAAAGTTTTAAACGCGCTAACTAAACTATTTGTTAATTACTCCAAAATAGAGTTACAGCAAGAAATAATGTATATAGACATGGCCGCTGAATATTACAACAGTTTGCAAGTATAAATCAATATATCGGTAAATATACAGTGACATATTGTGGCAATGTTACAAATACTAATAGACTGTGTAGTTATTCTTGAACGGTTGAACAAATATGATGAATTATGAACCGATATTATAAATTATATTATTAACAGCGCTCGGAAACTGTTATTAATGGGGCAAAGACAGCGGGCTCTGATACAGTGTGCCTGTCATTTACATGGGCGCGGTGCGTGGCGCGGCGCGGCGTGTGCCGCAGTAGGTACTGTGCGTGGAGCGACGCGACACCGCCGCCGCTCTATGACAGCCTGGTACTCACAACTACTAAATAGTGTAGAAATAGTTACGTAACCACGACGACGTAAACGCGTCGACGTTTTTTTTTTGTATCTGTTCGTTCGGTAGCAAGTATGATGTGTATGATAGATAATATTATTATTATTTGTTTTTCTTCCATCTTATTATCTTATTAATTAATTAGTAAATTTAAATATTATTAACACATTTTTGTATAGAGTATTTAAATATTTTAGTTATTTACCATGTACAGGAATGGAAATTAAAGTTAGGAAGGAGTGAAAAAAAAAAAACTCCGCCTCATCATATTTAACATCAGGGATCGTAGTTAAACGTTGTAATAACCTTACTAAAAACTTTTTACGCAATTAACGTGCAAGATCAAATTCTCAAAGTTTATAACCACACCAAAACTTGACACATAGTTATATCTATCTATAAATTAAAGATTCTTAGAAAAAGACGCTTATTCCGTAGACCGCAAGGATTTTAACTTGCACGTTTAAACGACATACGGTGGGAAATAAGACTTACGAGTTAAAATTTAAAAAAATTAACTAAACATTTTAACGACAACGTTTGGTTATGTGGCATTTTCATTGATAAAAACTTAGTGTTCTCCGTCATGCTTCAGGAAGGGTTCCGGGACCTCTTTTGGAACTTGTGCCCCGCCGTATTTTTTCGGAACACTTCCCAAAAAACCACACATGACCTAGGTTACATATCGATATTATATTTTTTAATAAAATCACGTTACTTTATAAGTTCCTGTAGTGTTAACAAGATTAAGGCGCCGGTTTCATAGCTTTTGACAGTCATGTATGTCTTTGATGTGTAGACATATACGGCCACGGATGATAGAGACAATGGTTATTGCCACCTTCAAAGACATGGTACTTAATAAGAGGATCAGGCGCATGGAGTCGCTTCTCTCCTGGCACACATTTCTTCTTGGCGACAAATTCGATGGACTAGCAACTCATTTCGCACACATTAGTAGGAAAAAGTAAACATTGCAAGGCACCAGTTAGTGTTAGCTGCTAAATGAAAACCCTTGGGTGGGACGGTATGTATCTCTAATAATTAGCATTGTTATTATCATATCAAATCGAAATCAATAACGAAATCCCAGCAGTAACATAGTGCGTATAAGTAATATAGCGTAGTATGAAAATGCATACTTACTGTAGCGTAGATGTTAGCGAATTAGTTACAGTATTCGATGATATACCTGTTATTTGATATAACAGGTATTTTATCTGTCATCGAGATTTATAACCTACCTATCTTTTTCCTTTTTATTATGGAGCCGTCTCCAGCCTAAGGTTGTGTATCATTAGGGCTATCTTTACTTTCGACGATGCAGCTATCTGTAGTTTTCAGGCCATGAGGGTCCTCTTCTGTCATGACTTCGGCTTACTTGGATTTTTCCCTGCATTCACTGAAGTAGATGGTATTTCTCGTCACGCATTACATGACCAAAATATTGCAGCCTTCTGCATTTTAGTATATCTTTAGTAACCACACAATGGTTACTTAAAAAATCCTAGTAAAAGTTTATACGTAAATCAAGTAATTTGTTCCAAAGTAAACAAAGGCGTCGTTAGTGTTGCCCTAAAGTAACACTGTAAACAATGCCGCGGGGGCGGGCCTGATGTTATCTGTGGACGGCTTGCATTAGCGATAGCCTAATTGATAGCCTGGGAAACTTTCACTGCAACAGCCTGTCTGAACTGATATGGACATGCCTTTGTTTTGTTAAAGCTTTCGTTTGTAACTACTGCGTAATTTTATTTAGCATAACGGAACTCGGCCGTTTTGCTAACCGTAATAGGATTATTTATAATCTGTTACGATGACAGGTGTGTGAAGACTTAAAAATATATCGCTGTATTAATGCCATCTTGAAGAAGTAAAATATAAATATTATTTCTCTATCAATTAATTATAGTGTTTCTTTTTTATGTCGGAGACCAAGACTCAATTTGAGTCGCTGCTACAAAGTAGTAAGTATCAATAAAGAATATTTTTTTTACTTTAGACATTTAAATATGTTGCCATTAGTCAATTCCAATGTAACTTTAAATTTTTTTTAAAGATTATACTTACAGAACTGCTTAAAATACATATTTATATGACGAAGGGTTTTTGTGTTGTAAAGTTTTTTATGAGCGGAAACATATTTAATATCAGGTGAACGTTCTGAACATTTTGCTTCTTTAAATTATAAAAGGTCGCTATTTTTTGTATGTATAGCTTTGTATGTTATAAATAGTAAGGTCAAATTGTTTGATAGTGCTATTACCTCAAACGAAATACTGTTGTATTTTAACGTCTTAAGCTTTTAATTTATATCCAAGTAAAATTTAATAGGAACTATTATCAATAATAACAAATGCTTGTTACAAGATAAATTAAAGTAGGTAAATACTGAAAAGGCACGTTGATAGTAAGTTTTGGTATAACACAGATTATCCAAATTTAGGAAAATTTGCAGTGTAGGTATCTTATTAAACTTATAAAATTTATTAGCTTTAATAAATCATTATTTTAGTGTTTAATAAAGACTTCACTTCTATGTTAATGTCTAGCGTAATTATGTATTCGTTTTCGTTAATAAAGCCTTCAACCGTGATACGGGGGATGGGTTCATCCCTTCGCCGTGTATCGGACAGAAATGCTAATGACTTTTTCATTTGCAAACGTTTAAAATAGACTATAATTATAGATATGATAAACAAACTTATTTTTAATTTAATTTAATGCTAGATTTTTATAACATTAGTATTTACTCTTTATAAAATAAAAGCTAGATCATGACTACTTGCGATGGATGTTTTAAATTATTTTGTATTACAATTGAGGTTTTTAAAGTAATATTTTAAGTTGGCAACACTTTTAATCTATATCAACAAAAATTTATGCAATATCTATGGACTAAAGAATTTTCTTCGTAACTTTTCTTAATTAAAAAATTAACACAATTCTTTTTCCTGTTTGCCTTTTTTAAAGTATTCGTATTCATTTGTGTAGGTAGGTTAAAGTGGCCGTCTCTCGCCCCGAGGGTTGGGGGTTCGCCCTGTATTATCTGTCGTCGGTGGAAGCAATTAGGCGAGCGCCCTCGCTAAGCCCTCCCACCTGCGTCGCGTGTCACTGGCCAGGGCCGACACTAACTTGACCACAAAGAATTAAAATCACAAATATTACATATTTACATTTTTTTATTGTCTTTATAAATATGTAGCTTAACAGAGAACTGTCTGTATAGGAAGATCCTTCCTATCTGTATCTGTACAGGATCATTCCTATACAGACAGTTCTCTTTTTGTTCAGCTTTTTTCTCAGTAGTTTTGTCGCTTAAGTATAGTATTTATTTTTGCCTCTGCACATCTTATAATTTCTTTAAAGTTCTTCAGTAGAATAAATCACAGACACTTCCGAACTGGTCTTCTCCACAGCTGTCAGTCTTAATGTTTTTTGTAGAACATTTGTCGCCTCGCGCGTAGAAAGTAGTGTTGCCAGTAATATAAACATCCTATAAATAACCAATATATGTGTATATTTACGTACATGTGTATATATGTAAATATATATACATGTTTATTAAGGATTATACATTTTAATTATTATAAGTCTTCATACATAAATAATTAAGTAAACATTACTTTGTAAAAATATTCTTTGTGGCGTATTATCTATCAGGAAATGGTTTACTTTCAGAGCTACAGATGTCTAGCTTACAACCTTTATATTGTCTATTTGTCGTCGTTACAGTATTGATATATTCTGGTTAACATATGTATGTCTAAGTCTATAAGCGCCAGAATAAAGAGATAACCAATACCCTCGTAAAGAAATTATATGATTTTTAGGTTATGTTATTTTTAATATACCAGATATATAGTATATTAAATATACACACAATGATGTGTCCACGTGGAATTGATTGTTAGTAATTGGCAACCCTAACTTGTTCGTAAACAGGATTAGGATTGATTTGGAAACGTCCCGGTGTTTGTTTGTCCAATGACAACGCAAGTATTATTAAGGTTTTTTTTGGCATACCTTAGTCGAAATGTATTTTTATTGTATACGGATACTAATTGCTTAATTACATTTTTAAATCATCAATATGTTATCCATCTACTGCGCCAGAATAATAAAGTAATTCTTACTGGACGCGGGTCTTTTACGGGTCTTAGACGGGCCTGTCGGGATAGGTACCATCTCGAATTTCTGCCGACAAACAGTAGTGTGCAAACATTGCCGTCTTCCGGTTTGAAGGGCGTTGTAGCCAGTGAAATTACTGTGGTAACGAGACTTAACATAAAGATGGCGAAAACAATGTGGTACAGTATATTAATATATAGGATGATATCCTAAACTAACACATTGTAATGAACAGGTGTATCATTTTCATGAGGCGAAGTTCTCTTCCGTCGCTGAATAATAAAAATCACAAAACGCTTTTAGCTTAACGAATCATAAATTAAGAGATCAGTAAAAGAACTTGATCCTTGTCGTAACTTTATGGATTGGTAATTAAGTGACAACGGATAAACGATATTACTAATATTATTACAAGAAGTATCTTAAATTCTTTCGAAGCTTAAGTAAAAACCGCTTAAAATTATTAATTTTCTTTTTTTCTGTCTTGTCCCTTTTTCCAATTAATTTTTTGGGGTTGGGGCAGTGTGTCAGTCTCCATCTGTACTAAACACACTGCTGAGGTTATTGGCAATG
>DWHU01000870.1:0-15225 GCA_018247975.1 Parides photinus | reverse complement strand
TCATAACCCTGTGCACGCCACTGCCTAGCAGTGTGTTTAACACAGATCAGGACTGGTACACTGTGCCAAACCCCAAAAATAATAGGGAAAATGGGCGAGACTAAAAAAAAGGATATGTAGTTTCTGCCGTGATTATATGGTAAATCACTAATAATTTTTCATAGAAAACAAACAAATTGTTCACTATTTTGCCTACCCATGACAATATTGTGCAAACCCATTGCTTAATATTACTTCATTAGCTACCTTAACAAAATAGGAATACTGTGATTTTTATGTATTATACTATAATTTAGCAGCAAATATAGAAATTGAAATTTTATTTATCTATGAGTCTCATGCATATGTGACTTATTATTAACGTAAATGAAACATATTTTTTATGGCGGGTTATTGTTATGCACTGGTGATGATTTATTCGAATGAGGCTATATTCTAAGATGAAAACCGTATATTATTTCTGATAGCAAAAGTTCAAATAAAACATGTCTTTCTCAACTTCAAAATAGCTAATTTAATATCAAAACTTATTTTAATATATTACTGTTCCAATAGTGTTTACCTGATAGTGATACTAAATATAATTGATGCAACTACAAAGAATAAATTGTTATAGTTCATTGTCACTCAAGAATTAAAAGTGTAAAATCTTTATTAATAAGTCAAACATAATACATACTAGTGATATTTAATTAGTATGTTAACAAGAGAGCCATTAACTATTTACTACTTAGTTATTTGCATCTTTATTTCAGGTAAATATGCACACAGTTTACCCATGGTTACATCAATATGTAAACAATATAACCTGTGAGCACCAACTCCGTGCTGCAACCTTCCCTGATGTTAAACCATATGTTGACAAACCAAATTACAATTTTTCTATGGCTGCAGGAGATTTTCTTAAGGTGCCCCACACTTTACTTCATTTATATTGATCCTTATGTTATTAAGAGATCCTTAGAGTTTGTATAATGTGATGAATAGATGCTAGCTCAATATCCACTGAGCTTGTTTCCAGTAAAAAAAATATGAGGAATTTTATAATATTCAAAGATTGACCAGCTCTCATGGACATGTAACCGCTAATCAATAATTGGCTAGCACGGTGATAATTGGCTATAACTGCATTGTTGTGAGTGAAGGAAGGGGAGTAGCAGCATAAGCATGTTTTGCATTTTAAAATGTTGTGAGATGTGTTAGCTTTCTGCTAGAAAATATTTATCTGACTCAAACATTAAACTAGTCTACTATAAAATATAATTAATATTCATTTTCCTAGGTTTATACCGAAGCAGATGAATGGCATTGCGTTGCTACTTGCTTCTTCATTGATTGCGCACCCAATGTTATTGAGTTCATTGAACGAATATATGCAATTTTGATGCCAGGTGGATTTTGGGTGAATTTGGGACCTCTACTTTACCATTATAGGTATTATTTTATTTTATTTATGGTTTACACAAGTAAGAATTTGTCAGAAGAGACTTTACTACTAAGAAACTCACCTCCATTTAGTAATGTAATAAATGTTTTTTTTTTTGACATATAAACGTAATTATTCTTAGCTGTATATTGACTTTTTGCGAAAGTTTTTTTGAATTCTACTAAGGACATAGACGATATGCACGTTGTTTAAAAAAAAAACCTTAACGAAAATTATGCAATAATATGAAACAAAGGTGTAAAATATATTTTCTCAACAAAGCAAAGACTTGTGTTGGTCATTGAACTAGTGGTAAGTGATAATAAATATCACAGAAATGTGAGCATATTAAAATGATATAAACTGCATAACGTTATGCTTTTCGCCTTCAGATAATCTGATGCTTCAACATCTAGTGGTACTTACACAAAAATCTCTCAATGTAGGGCTACCATTAGTGACATTTAATATCAACACAATTATCTACATTGCATTTTCTTTATTTAGTAGAATTAAATTGTCAATTAAATATGTAATATTTTCTTCTAGTGATATGCCTACAGAGAATAGTATAGAGCCCCCATATGACATCTTATTGGATATTATAAGAGATGTGGGATTTGATATTTTGGTAAGTTTTCTTGTTATAGTAAAACATGATAATTTTGACAAATCTTATGATGATTCCGCTGCTCAAATTGTTGCATTAAATATGGACGATTATTTGTTGTGTTCTTTAAATGTTGCTCCAAACTACATCAACAGTTAACTTTAGAAGCTATATATATTTTTTTAACACTGTAGCTAATTTGTGGTTATACAATATCTAAGTGTATATAACACTATAATTATAATATACATAAGAATAACTTTATAACACTGTGAAAATACTATTTCAGCATGAGCGTACTGGTGTGAAGACAAAGTATGCACAAAATCCAAATTCAATGATGCAACATGAATATGATTCAGTATTTTTTGTCTGTAGGAAACCTTACTGTGTATAGACAGACAATGTAAATGTTTAAATAAGGATAAATACAGTATTTCAGTTATACAAAATATAGTGTTTATGTGAATATGTTCTCATGTGGGTGTTGTATTTACATTTTTATAATAATTGAGATTTAAGTCTTTCATAGTTTTTTAATTTACATCATCAGACGAGATATGAATATAGTATTGTAATTTCTAACAAAAATTTAAATCTGTAACTGTGTGTATGGTTTAATAACATTTCTATTGAAGCATTGTATATTGCTGGAACCAGGCATTTTCCAAAGATTACTATCACCAATTAGTCTAGAGCAACCCGGTCTTAATAAAAAATATTTAGGCATTAGAAAGTATAGTGTGTACAAAAGATTAGGAAGTACGGAATAGCTCCAGCAGGACCATCCAAAGTTTTTTTATTTTGTTTTTTTATGGGAGGTATTAACATTAGATAAATAACTAAAATCCATTGGATTTAATAATACAATATATTTGTAATAGTTAACAATGGAATCTTGTAAACATTTTCACCACCATAATTATAATCCATTGCAGTACTGTGTTGAACATAGGTTACCCCGATTTCTCTCTAATGATTTTCCCATTTTCGCCAAGCCATCAGTCAGGTCAGCTGATAATTACTAGAAACTAATGTAGATTTATTAGATTTCCTTGCTTTTTCATAAGTCTGACTAACTATTCTTTTATAAGGACAGATTAATTAGTAATGTTCTATGGTAAAAAGTAAGTAAATTATAAATTTCTTCTACTGATGTGTATTTACTAAACTAATTAACAAATTTACTTGTAAAAAGGACTGAGTAAAATTAATATCTCTTACATTTGTAGGTATATTTTCATTATTTTGTGTCTCTTTATACAGTCTATTTTTCTTCTTTATATATGGTCATGTCAGTGAAATTGGTTAACATTTAGTGGTGTAATTCTTTGTTTGGTATTCAAAATTGCATAAACTTTAAGTACTATTCATAAACTGTAGTACGCTTAGAGTATTCTAGAACATTTTATACATAATATAGTTTTCATTTGGGACATGGACATGGGGATCAGTTTTTTGGTGTTATATTAAAATTATATTTGCATGTAACGATATATGCATGTACGGGAATAATCTAAATTTACTATAAAGAAAAACATTGCCCATATTCATCATTGTCATGCGCATTTCCCTGTTTTATCTGTTTAAATTCACTATTAATTAGTTTTTTTTTAATGAGAACTACTCCTTTTACATAAAATTGATTTAATAAACATAAATGGCATAAATTAAGCTTTTTATTTTAGTATACAAAAAATCGTGGTGGCCACAACACAAACTATGACACTTTTTATGTGAGAATTTGTGTACAACATATATGTGGTCGATAATTATTTTTATTTCATTATATTTAAAAATAATTTACTATGTTATACTTACAGCCGTTTACGGCTGCCATAAATATAACTTAAAAAATATTTTATATCAACAGAATTAATTGATTTTTACTATCCATTCACCTGTTGGTAAGTGGGCGTTAATATCACAAAACAAAGATTGCAAGAATGCACGTAAACTTTCATTATATTCAATAAATATACAAATGTAGTGATGTGCACTTGCACTTATTAAAGTTTTTTTGCATACGTTAACATTAATGTACAAGTACACATTACATTGAACTAATTTACCAATTCATTTACGTATTTAATGAGACATGGCCCATTTCTGTTATTATTATTATTACAGTTGGTTTGCATCACTCATAGTTATGATTTTAAAATGGTGTAACCAAGCCATATCTATATACATAAAAACATTAGATTTATTTGATTAATGGAAACAATTTTTTTTAAATAATTTTTAAGTATTTGCAGAAGTGAGATTAGTTTCTAGTTGTAGTAAACCAGATTGTTTCATCAAAATTGTGATTATAAAATTAGTTTTTATTTGTATAAAATTGTAAACAATAATTATCTTTACATTTAAATATTTGTACAAAATGTATATTTTTTTCAGTGGACAATAATACTTATATTTTCATGTTAACTATGTTTTTAGTCAATAATGGTATTACACCATTGTCTTTAAAAATGTAGTTAAATCATTTGTTAATTTCAATGGTTATATGATCAGTCATCAGTTTGATTGGGTTTACCATTCTCACCAGGTTAGCGTGGTGTCCCATATAAAAAATCTGCCGCCACAACAGCAATGCTGTGTTCCGGCTGACAAGATATAAGATAAAATATTCTTGTAAAATTCCATCACTGTATTATTGTCATTGAATACCAGGGTTTATTGAGAAAGTGTTAGCTATTGTAGATAGAAAAATATTGTAAGCTTTCACTATAATATATTCATAATAAATAATATTCTTTTGTATGTTATGGAAGTATTTTTGTTCAAAGATTTTAAAATTTAATTTGAATTTATAAGTACTGTATAGAATCTTTTGGTAATGACATATTATGTTTAGACTAAGATTGAGCATATAAGTTAAAATTATGAATTTTTTATTTTTTCATAACTGTTGTAATTTTGGCTACTCCTTAAATAACTGGCAAATAGTCGCTTTGAACTAAAAGTGTGTTGCGTGTTAATATGATTTCTATGATCATGTTAAACGTTACTAAGTTTGATAAAAAAGGACAGTAAAGCAATTATATTTAATTTAGGGTAATAAGTACACAAATTTCCTTAAGTTAAATATTATTCTGAGAATGTTTTATTTAAGTACTGTATAAAATATCTCCCAATTTTGTTTGCATCTTCGTTAGAATGACTCATTTTGGCATATGTTAAAAATTGTCTTCTCAATTTTAGTAGTTTCGGTGGGTTAATGTTTTGTACGAATCCAGATTCGAGTATGCACCCGGGGTATTCACGGAATTTGATTTCATCAATGTTCAGTTGTTTTGCATCCAATATTTGTTTCGATATTGACTGTGTTACTTTGTCCAATTCATACAGGAAGTTTGTGGAGCTGAGGGGTGGCTAAAAGTAGACAAATTGGTCATATTGCGACAATAACAAGATAAACTCGAAATAAGTTGCCAAATTAATTATAAGACTTGCACACAGAAGTAATACTTTTTTTTTAGTCCCGCCCATTTTCCCAATATTTTTTTTGGGGTTGGCCAATGTGTCAATCCTCATCTATGCTAAACACACTGCTAAGGTTTCGGCAATGGTTTTTACAACTGGCCGCCTGCCTGACGCTAACCCTCTTTAGGAATGCCAGTGATATTCATTTCTTAAAACGCACGTAACTCAAAGAGTCATTGGTACGCGCCAAGATTCGAACCCGCGAACCCCGGAATCAGAGGCCGACGCCTGTAACCACTCTGCTATCACTGCCATTACAGAAGTTTACTAATAGTGTTATAACTTCAAAATATTCCTAAATATTGGCTTACATTTTGTGTGCTCATATTTGGAGGTGGTGGTTTTTTCTCAAATAAAACGTTGTAAATTGCATCTAAATCTAATTTATCTGTAGGTTGCACTGTAAAAAGCGGACTGTCCCATCTATGATTAGAATTTGGTTCTTCAAATCTGGAAATAAAAGTTCACATGTTTATTTTATTTTGTTAAATATGCTTCTAAACTTTTGTTAAAAGT
Organism: Parides photinus; assembly: GCA_018247975.1. Lineage (NCBI taxonomy): Eukaryota > Metazoa > Arthropoda > Insecta > Lepidoptera > Papilionidae > Parides > Parides photinus. Next base: position 9,184 of record DWHU01000870.1, on the reverse strand, counting down.
CTTAGACATTCTAGAATTATTAATACATTAATAAGTAATCATTTGGTTTCCATAAGTTCACCTACTTCTCTTTATATACAATTATTTGTATTTTTTAGTATACATGTATTATTTAACTTTTTTTTGTTAAAAAAAATAGAAATGCTCTATTACACAATTTTTTTCACATGAATTTCTAAATTATATCAAAAAATTTAAGTGAAGCAAAATAATCAGAAGATGGTGAAATACTTACTAGTGCACAATGTCATACTTTGATTTATAGAGTGCACCAACAATTATCCAAATCAATAATAATTTGGATGATTAATGGGTCCAAACATATTTATTAAAGTTATATGGTGTCAATCATATTTTAGTAATATATATTGGGAATTTGAATATATTGGCAAAGAAACAACAAGTATTACAATAAAAAATGCTATAGAAGGAAACTGGAAAAAATGTCAATTTGTAGACATTACTGGACTCAATTTTAGAAAACGAACCAAGCTTGTTTGTCTTTTCGGAATGGTACAAAGTTAAGATCGGTAATTATTGGTCAACAAATTGGTAAAGGTCGGCCTCCGATTCGGAGGTCGCGGGATCGAATCCGGCGCGCACCGATGACTTTTCAGAGTTATATGCGCTTTAAGAAATTAAATATCACTGGCTTTATCCGCCAACCCACACATGGCCAGCATGGTGGATTATGGCCAAAAACTCTCTCTATTAAGAGAGAAGGCCCCGAGTCCCAACAGTGGAAACATTCAGTAGGCGGAAGAAAAAAAAATTAGCTAGCTAGCTTATTCAGACAAATGTTATAAATTTTACACTTTTCTGAATACAACAAAAAATTTGATAATGCTGCTAGGATTTACAAAGTTTAATTAATTTTTTTTTAAATAGTTTAAGTCAATTCAAATACAAGGTAAGCATCTTTATTGATGATACCATAGTGTAGACAAATAATTTGAATGTTTAAAATCTATCGAAAATGTGTAAATATAGCATACTCATTTAGAGATGCTGAGTGATTCGCATGCAAATATAGTTACTTTATGAAAAGTGGCGTCAACTTTAATATATAAATCTCTTTACATCCCAATCTCATGTAAATTTATAAGAAGTGGTCTGCGCCGGGGAGCTCTTTGAGCTTAGTTATGATAAAAAAGACCTAAGGGCTAAAAAAATTCAATTAGCTTATTATATTGTCCTCTTTTTTGCTTTTTTTTTAAATCAATATTAATTAGTATTTCTCTTAAATCTATTGTTAACTCAGTTGGTGAAATGTCAGACTAAATAAAAACAGTTGTGTTGTAGTTTCTACAACATGCCTTCCGGTACCTACTCTCACAAAGAGAGTCATTTATCAGGCATACAGGCTAAATTCTGGTTGGTAGTGAATAACAGGGTTCAACCTACCTTAATTTAGTCAGAGCATTGAATACCTCTTCCGTGTATGGTACTTGCTTTATTTGTGAAGTACTAGTACCAAGGTTTTGTTGTTTCGAATCATTTAATAATTTCTCATTTGTTTTCCAAGCTTCATCATAATTACAGATAGTGTAAATTGTGCATTGAGTTGATTTACAGGCCTTTGAAGCACAATAAAGTTCATAGCGGTAACCTAAAAAGGAAATTAGCAAATTATGAGTTCAAAGAGTCAAGTACATATTAATTAAACATTCCTTTTTATGTGCTTACTATTGTGAATCAAGGTTTTATTTTACGTGGAGATAGACAGAGTCTTTTAACAATAATGCTGTCTCATTCTTTACTGGAAGCTCTACATCAGTTGTTATCAAATCTATGTCTGCAAGTGGCCAATTGTATACATCTGTCACATACACTGAACTATTTATGCTATCTTAATCATCATTTTGAATATTAAGAAAATATCTATACATAATTATCCATTAATTTATTATTGATTCTATGCTAAATATAGATTGTTTGATGTATAAATGATATATTGAAATATTTTAAGTAATTTTGCATTAAAAATATTAGTTTGATACCTTTGATGTAATTGCTCCCATCTAAAATTAACACATTATCTTTTCCAATTAATCTAATAACTTCAGATTTTAAATATCCTCTAACTCTTTTCTCTTTCTGCGAATCCAAATATGTAGAATTTTTTTCATATCCCAATTTTTTTATCGCTTCTTCTTCTGATATTACTTCGACGTTTTTTCCATGTTTCTTTTCAAAAAATACTTTTAATTCATTTGCTCTACAACTTTTCCCACTCACTGGTGTTCCACATATAATAATTAATGGCATATTATTAGGTTATCTATATTAGCAAATATAACCTCAACTTATCAAGTTTTTTTTTTTATTTATACGAATGTTTTTTCTATACAGCCAAAATTGCTACAGATTCAAAGGGTATCAATATCAATTGAATGGCAATATTTTTAATGTAGTTGCTTTGTCATAAGTAAGATTGACAAAAAAGAAAAGAAAATATGTGTTAATTTTTACGTATCGATAATTATTTAAAGCAGGTTTTCGTATCCATCAATAGTATGTTTAGTGAAATATATTAAATTCATGTTTTTAATTTTTGTGATGATCAAGGTAAACGTTCTTGATTGGTTTATGTCTTTGGATTTCTGGATAGGATATCTGTACATAGTTTTGTACTTATCGTGAAGCATGTGTTCAAAATGATTAACAAAAAACGTTCGTCAGTTGATTTTCATTTCATTTGTCCTAAATGTCCATGCATTAAATGTAAAGTTTTTGTGTATCTACGTGCTGAAGTGCTAGATTCATTAATATTGGCATGCTGTTCTTATACTGATGTTTGTGGTATATACGAAACGGTCTCAATAAATGCTATGTACACTTCAGTTTTGTTTTAGTTTTACCGATTATTTTATTGTTAATATTTTTGAACATCTGATCGTTTATGTTGAAAAAGCAGTTTTTGTTAGTTTTGTTTAAAGTATTAATTATCTTTCGTTTAATTACAGAAGCTATTTTTATTTTGTTTACTTACCTTACTGTTAAATTTCAGGTTTTACTGGTCATCCCCTTATTACTTAAGGATTGGCGAGTTTGTAACTTGATGCTCCCTTCACATTAACCTTAATAATTCTCAGGTTTCAGCTTTACTTATTAGTTGACTGTGATATCTGATACCGCATAAATGCAGCATTGATATGTCCAGCGAAGGTTGCGTTGCTTTTGATCGATCACTTGCTCTTGATTTTATTTTATTATTTTTGTTTAGAGATAAATGGTTATAATAAGCGATACCTTCGTAGAAGTAGTAAAGGTGCAAATTTTAAATCGATAATTAACCATGAGATATTTCTGTCTAGTCACTCTTTTTCAAATCATTAGTTGTATAAGGAGACTTTGTAATCGTGTTCTCAACAAGTATTTCTCTAATTCTCCTTTTTTGTAAATATCTGTTCCGCTATAAGTCTATCATGTTCATTTATTAATGTTTTACATCGATAATTTTATTTGTACTTGCCATAGTTTATTGCAACTTAAATATTGAGAATTGAATTTATAAGGGGGTAATTTTTTTAATACCCTAAGTTATTGTTTTACGTGGGGTAAATGCCTTCGCATACCTGACTTCGCGGGTGCACAGATAGGTTATGTAAGTCTTGCACCGACTAAAACCCCCCCGATGTTCCCTCTGCATTGCTTTTTACGGCGGGGTCACGGGAACGCTTTCGCACTCTCCAAGTTATGATTACCCTAACATATCAAGATCAAATTACATAGGCACGTCATACATTAATTTACACGATATGTATCTTTCATTGGGCCAACACATGTATCATTTAAATATTAACCTGCAGTACAATCAATCATCAATGTATGCATAACAATAGTAAGTTGACATTGGCGGAGGTTGCCAAACTTTTGTAATTTAAAGGATAGTTTTTATATTGTAAAGTTTTATCAAAACAATAAGCTTCCGTTGTACTAATGATGAAAAAAGAAAATGAAGTAGTTACCCCTTATTAGTAAGTTATAGTTTATTATTAACTAAACCACGAGTGACTGCATTACTATTGAATAAAAAGAATATTAATAAAACAACATATTATTAGGAATGTTTATTCACTTCGGACATTTTATAGATTTTAGATACTAATGACTTTATTTAAAACTTAAAATATGGCCGAAATAGCTCAGTTGGGAGAGCGTTAGACTGAAGATCTAAAGGTCCCCGGTTCAATCCCGGGTTTCGGCATACTCTTTTTATTGACAAATAAAACTTTTAATAATTATTAAACCGTCAATATTTGTGTGACAGTTATGTAGCTGTGTTATGTTTATTAATAATTATTGATATTTATCTTTAGATCCGACTATAGTATTCCTTACTTTTGAGATCAATTTAATATTTTTAATGACAAGGTAATAAATTATTTTACTCATAAAAATATCTATAAATTAAAAACAATAATGTATACCCTAGAAAGACACAATAAATTATAGTGTCATTAAAAAAAATAGAACCAAATCGACCCAGACGTCTTGTACTGATATTTTTTCTAACGAGCAAGTGAGCGGCGGCGCCTGTACTGGTAACCACCCGTGATTGATCGAGGTCAAATTCCGATGTCCAGAATTTAGGTTTTTGAATATAACACTTCAACTGTCAAGTTTTGAAACAGCAGCAGTTTTTGAGGTCAATTGGCAATGTGGTTTTATATTCACACTAAAAAGTTTTACATAGAAAGCGTCCATTATTTCATAAACAAGCTTAAATATATAACATATAAACTATTCTGTTTTTGTTTCATTAGCTTATCAGTTTTGCAAATTTATTTACCACTCAGATTAAACTATCATTAGGTTGGCTGTAGCATCGGGTAGTTCATGGTAAGTGGTTATTATTCTCAAAATTTTATTGAGAAATATTCTCCAAGAACGGTGTCGTAACATAGAAAAATATCATTCTATGGCTTAGTAATAAATAAGCATAGGGAGAGCATTAGTACTTGTAACTAAAACATTTTATATTACGAATATTATGATGACGATAAGCATTTGTTAACAGTTCGTGATATAATTTCATCGGATCGTGACTAATCATCCTTCACCTTTTAGTTAGTTCCTGAAACTTTTATCTTAGGTTATCCTGACATTATGCAAGGACTACATTTGAGGTATGAAGTAAGCGGTTATTTATTAAACGACGATCTCCACAAAAAAATATAATAATATTACTGTACCAACAGTTTAAAAAAAATTGTATCATCGTTGTCAATTTTTTTTTATTTCATATGACGGATAAACAAATTATGATAATATTGAGAAATTCGGAAGATTGTGATTTTGATATTTGTTGTAAAAAAAGCCTATAGAATTAAATAAAGGTTCTGACTGTAAGAATAAACGATTTTAGTTTGGTTTAGTTTAACTATTTGTGACAAATTAGTGATAATTTTATGTTATCTCATGTAGTATCATGCAAACATAATTTGATTAAAATCATGATGTACCCATGTTAAAGTTTTGCAGACGATGAAATTAAAAACCAGTTGTTATACAATTGGTCGTTATTACCGTTAATCTATTTATAAATGTGAATTGGGCTAAAATAACTTATATTTTAAATTAGAGCTTAAATATATATATATTTATTCGACATATGAAATCATAATAACAATGACGACAAACAAATCCATAACTTGTTTTATTGATTAATTGTCTGCTTCTATAGCATCATTAACAATTTATCTTAAAAATCATATTATACACTTTCTGTTATTGGTTTTGTGATTATTTTTAGCTATAATATTATTTTGATACTATAAGTAGTCGAAGTAATCCTTTACTATAAATAATCGTAACATGAAAAATAGTATAGACTAATTATATTGCTTATAGAGTTAGCAAGAAATTGGTATAGATTTGTAGTTGTTGCTGCAGTGTGGTACGAAGAATACAGCAAGGCGTAAAAATGTTATAAAATGAATCAAGTTCATAGTAACATTGGATTGCCTTTTTCATTAGCTGTTCACTTTTCGAACACTCCATACTGCAATGGTAATTTCTAGTTACTAACGTGTATATCTGCGTCTGCGTCGCTCGCGTTGTTCATCAACTAGTGGCTGGGTCACCTTAAATTAATTTTTTAAAAAAATAATAATAATGTTTAAGTGTTTTACATTGTTATTTTTAGGTAAGTTTTTCTTGGAATTAAATATTATACCCATAAACGATTAATATTTTTTAAAATAATTTAAATCAAAATCGTCTATTTTTAATTATCATGCGAAAATATGTTTTTTTTTATAAACATCCGATAAAAGATATTTATGCGAAAAAATGTTTTTTTTTTGACAGTTTAAAAATTCTTTCGCTGATAGGAAATTTATTGTTATTCTTTAGGTGTTGAGAAAATCTTAAAATCAAACCGGAATTTATTTTAAGAAAATCGTTTAAATTCTCCTCGGGAACTTGATGTTATTTAGTGTATATTAAAAAAAACGGTTTCTTGAGCACGGACTTAATATTTTATTTTTATTGGGGCTATTAGTACGTTAACTATTTACGATCTGAGTCAATCGCAAGTTCTATCAACAACGACGTGTTAAGGTAAGAGAAGAGTAAATTAACAAATTACTTATGAGAAAGAATCAAATTATTTTCTGCAATTATTTGGATTAAGCTCTTTAATTTTTTCTTGTAAATATTTATCAAAATTTGCGGTGCTGTGAAGAAAAGCATTTATTTTCTTTTTTAATAGATATACACATAGTATTAAATATTTCTTTTTTATCATAGGTTAAACTAACGCATTTACTTTCAGCACTAGTTGCGACATCTAGTACGCAACAGCCGGACTATTACCATGACTTGCATTTGCCCCATGATCCACCATTGTACCCTGTGTTTCGCCATGCGCCGCCAACACAGTTCACTTGTACTGGAAGAACTATTGGTTACTACGCCGATGTGCAATCCGATTGCCAGGTTTGGGGATTTTAATCTATTTTCACAACTCTTAAAGATTACGATTTGTTCTTTGAATAGTGTAGAAGCGAGTAAAGTAATTCAATTGGACTAGCATATACTATGTTCAGCAGTACCATAGACAGCTAAAATGATGACGAATTGTCTATCTAGTTACCTATTAATGATAGCTCATGTGTTTGTACATAGATGGAAACTCATTTATATTTATCTTGAAGTAAGATAAAAATCATCCAATATACGTAAAATGTTGCCTTTTATTAAGCGTCTTTAAGCATATAGTTTAGTGAAAATTAATAGAACAGTTTAAACAATATAGCAGACTAGTAATCATATGAAAATAAATATATAAAAAAGCCGATAAATAGGACTTCATTAGCTGAAAGCAATTTCACCCGGACAGCGTTTATATGAAAGTCATTGTTTTGTTTAATAGACAATATATTAAATGTCGTAATTACAGTAAATAGAATAAGGGATTCAATATTTACTAAACTTACTATCTTAATTTATATTGGAATTAAAATTATGAGAGGTAAACCAGCTTAAATAAATTTTTGATGTTTGCTACATCGTTGTTAATTATATCAAAGAAACTTGAGTGTTATTCTTGTTTTTCAGGCTTTTCACTTCTGTTGGCATCAGCGTCTAATTAGCACAGAGCTGTGCACAAATGGAACTCTTTTTAATGAGCAGTTTCAGGTAAATTTAATTATATAAAATCTTATAAAAAGCCACATCCTTATAAAAAGATTCCAGTTTAATAGTAATGAACGTGACGTTAATCTGATAATTAGTGATACACCTCATAGGTAACAATATAGTGCTAATATGATATACAATATATATAAATTAATAAGTGACGTATTTCCAGTAATATAACATTTTCATTAACTTTTGTTTGTGTTTATTGCATTGTTTGTTTTAGGTGTGCGATCATTTTTACAATGTACGATGCGGCTCTCCGTATGAAGACTTATAGAATATTTACAAGGAAATGTTAATCAACTTTTTGGTTTTACATTGTTCCATATCTCAACAAATTTTTAGAACGCTTTGGTAATTTTATTTTATTTAAATAAAAAAAGAAACGTTATTTTTTAAGTAATGTATTAAAAATCATTATCACAATAAAGAGTATTTATGTTGTTTGTATTTATTTTATAATTTAACTTTTATAAAAGTTTGTACAAAACAAATATTCTTTGATGAAAAAATAAACTAAAAAAACAATACGCATTACAGTACTTACGATTGCCGCTGAATTGGTGTATATCAATTGTTGCAAGTAAATTAAAAACCTATTGAAATATATTACAAAATATGATATTCCTAATAACTAGAGAGCAACCGTTTATTAAATTACAATCTAAACAATATTATCATGAAAGAATATATCACAGATAATAGATTAACACTAAGCGATGAGGCTGAACCTCCGGGTATCTCGTTTAGTTTTGTAATTCGCTTCATTTCGTCCAGAATTCTCTTCTCTTCTAGGGCGAGGGTTGTGGCCTCGTTAATAGTATGCAACAGGGGGTAGTTGGAGTACTCGGGCTCATGCAATCGGAGATACAATTTGTTGTTTGCTACAACGTAAGCAGTACGTCGACTTAAGTTTTCAATGCGTCCCGCTGTAAAGTATATTGTCATAAATAAATAGTCATAACGTTTTTAAATGTTTGGTAAAAGTATACTTTAAAGTCTTTTACATGGCAATAAACGAAAACTCATGATAATTCGTGTACAATGGCACTCAGCGGTGATAGTTGAATATTCCTTGATGAAAGTGGTATTAATTAAATGTACTAGTCTTTTTTTATGGTGGCAGAGATCTTTTTAATCTCTTTGGATAAATAAATTGATGAATGGCTAAAACGGCAACATATCGTAAATACGCTTTTGCGAAAAAAAGAACCGATAGTATATTAATAATATTTCTAACCATCAGGTAGGTTCAGTGATTTCAGCGATTTTTTCATCACGGGGTCCTCAGCAAACCTTTTATAACGTTGCAGGAAGTCGTAATATGTCTCGGTTTCCTTATCTTTTTCACAAAAACCTCTAAAGTCATCGGTATCAATGCTCCAAACCATGAGACCTCCTAGATTGTATTTTATTGCGGTTCTGAAAGGAATAACAAAAAAAATGTAAGTACCTATTTATACTTAGTCTTGCCATAAATATTGTTATAAAGAAAAGCACGATTTTTTTTTTATACGTAACATTTATTCCTTTC
>DWHU01000869.1:0-15226 GCA_018247975.1 Parides photinus | reverse complement strand
ATTGGTGCGGGACCTGGATTCGAACCCACGACCCCCGATTCGGAGGCCGAGGTCCGTAACCACTAGGCTATCACGGCAAAACAAAAGTAAACAACAATAAAAACGAATTAAATAGCCTTATCCCGAATAAACAAAACATTACTTAAAAACTAATGAGATGAGATGATAAAAACACACGAGATGTTATAGCGAACAAAATTGTTTAATCGGTTTAAGTTACGTTATACTCAGTCTATTTTATATGTAATCGCTTTTTGTCAAAGTTTTTGATTTAAAAACTAAACATAAAGGCACCGCGCACGGTCACACCACTCATATACAATTATCCATGTAAATAAAAGAAAAAGGTGAAAAGTATCGGATGGAGAAGGGTGGATAGTGATGTAAGAGAATGAAGAAGGATAAGACCCAAACATCCCTAGAGATAGAAGCGTTGCTAAAGTTTGTTGCATCATTTCTTTTCCCAGCGCTAACGCTTTCCAAAGTTACAGTAAAGTTCTGACAGTAGCAATCGAACAAGTCGAGGTTCGACCCTCTCGGACACCCTTCATCTTGAATGCTTAACGCTTATTGAATAACAGTCCAAACTCGTACAGCGTCCCATCTCGATGGCCCTTGGCTCAAGTTGCTCCATCGAGCGTACGCCGAAGCGACCCCAGAGCTCGACGGCTTCCCAATTCGATTCAAACTAAAATACGACGCTCCCAGGGAAGCTCTTTAGCATAGCTACGATAAATGAGGCTTCAGCTAAACATCTTTCATGCTCTGCCCCTTTAAGTATAGCTACTATTCCTCTTTTTACAGAGAAACGAATGGATATAAATATTCTAAAAAAGGTATAAGACAAATAGGTAGCCGGACATTTTTCTCTTTTCTCTACGTAATATGTACTTATGAGACTGTTCTCATAAGTACCTGTTATATCTAATGGCAATACTAGTGATTGCGATTTAATATTTTGTGACGTGTTTAAAAATTTATTTTTGTGTACATTTTGTATACAGGTTTTTAATAATTGTTAGAAAATATTAGCTTCGAAACTTAGTTTCTTAAACATTTAAGATGTGAACTATGTCTTATTTTAATATAGACAAAGCCGTCAAATACGTAAAAACTATTGCGGATAGTAATCGTTGTCCTACTTGGTAAGATTTATTATATTTCTTTCGTAGATGTGTTGCGTTTTTTTTAGTTAATAATCTAACACACTTAATTTTATTTGTAAATCTTTTGTCTTGTAGCGATAAACTCCTTGGCGATAGATTGAGATACTCATGTGGACACATAATATGTGGAGAATGCGTAGATGCTAATGAATGTTTAGTTTGTATTAATTCATCAAAAAATTGCAATCCTCGAATTGATAAACTTAAGGGGCAACAAATTCAAAATGCTTCATGTCTGCTAACATCGTTTCAAGATGCTTTTAAGGTTGATGGTAATGAAAAAAAAATTTAAATCTGTATATCAATTAAAATATATAATCATTGTCACTTTGTAAATGCATGTAACACTGAATTTCATTCGTCTTTTGTGTTTTTGTTATTATTTGCATGATTATTTAAAATAAATTGATGTTTCTTGCAGTGTACAGAAGGTACAGACTTTCCGAGAAATTAGAAATTGAGAAACAAGTTTTTCCTGAACTTATTCCAGTCTCAGTTACATACTTTAACAAAAGAAAGTCTGAAAGTTTTACTAAGGAAAATAAGGAAAATGTGCTTCACTTTGATGGTGAAGCAATGAGTAAATTGGATTCAATAACAATGAATACTAGAGTGAAACTTGTACAAAAATGGCTTGATGCGAATGAAAAGGTTGGAACAATAGAAAGGAAACCCTTTTCTGATATTAATTTGAATAGGCCACTGAGAAGAAGAGATACAAACATTTTAAACAAAAAAGGAAAAAAATTGCCAAGTAGAAAAAAAAATGAAACTAAGAAATCAAAGAATGTTGATTCAAAAATAAGCAATGCTAAAAGTGTAAAGCAAGAAAAGTCTGCAAAGCACGTCCTAAGTCAATCTTTATTAAAATCTTATGTAGAAGCATGTGTGAATGATGAAAATAAACTAGAGAACACAAGATTATATGTAGAAACATACACTAGATGCAAGGGAGGTAAAAGTGGTAATGGTGACAATGAGTCAAATACTATTGTTATAGAAGACTCTTTATCACCAGTGGTTGACAAGGACAAACAAGCATGGTTGGCAGTGTTAGAAGCTAATAATTCTGAAAAACAAGTTGATAACAGTACAATAATAACAAGTGTAGACTTTGTGTCATCTAACAAGTCTAGAAAAAATGTTTGTTTTCATAAAAAGGACTTTCTTTTTAAGTCTTGTTATTTTTGTTTAAATAATTGTAATAACTGTTGTTTAGAAAACCAGAGGCTAACTTGTAATGATATATCAATTACAATTAAAACTGACAGTGTTGTAACTTCAATGTCTCTTATTCAAAATAATAAATTGTTATGTCAACATAGTATAGCAGTTCAAACTGAGAAAAATTTTATTAATGAGGATAAAAGTTTCTGTAGCCCATTGATTTCTACCCTGCAAAACAATTTATATTCAAGTAAAAACAACTTACAGACTAGTATCAATATTGAAAAAGACGGGGTTATAAATGATAGTAATAAAAGTGCTAATCTACGGGGCATTATAATTAATGATTCTGATAGTGACACAGACATCGATTGTAGTGGTCCAGTTGTAGTTACAGCAGATGTTCATAGATCTAGTGATATGTAAGTTAAAATTGATATTTCTTACTTAAATAAAAAAAAAATCATTAAGACTTGTGGCAAAAACCCAAAAGAAGAAATATTTTTGCTTTCTCAGAATAATTGAAATGATAGTGAAAGTTTTGTTTAATAACAATAATTTGCACCTACATTATGTGGTGTTATTTTATAATGTTTGGAAGTACACATTTTGAACACAATAAATGTTTCAATAATTTTCTTGCAATTTTAGAATTAGGGCAATTTCGTTCTAACCTTTTTCTATAAGTGTATATGCTTACCTGTAACAATTTGGTGATGATTAAATTTCATATAATTTATAATAATAAAATTTTATTAATTGTGCTTGTTCAGAGAAAATTTTGAGTCTCATTACCTCAGTAATTACACTAGCAGCCATTTGAACATTCCAGTTTATCTGGATAAATAGATGTTGCTAGTACCAATTTAGTATCTGCTACATGTATCACCAAAATATCTTAATGGCACAATGAAGTATTAACTAATCAGCTGCTACATTGATTTAATCTGTTCAAATTTGATTTCATAATCTTGATATTTAGCTACAAGTGGATTTGCTTCAGTTCTTGTCTCATATATTTATTAAACATTTATTGCAGGGATTTCGGAGTTCTCTCATCAGTCGACTCCAATAATTATAAATCTAGATTAAGACAATCAAGACTTCGCAGAACAATTGACAGCAACAATTCATCAGAAAAGGAAAACGTCGAACCAAATAAGGGTAAAAAGTTAAGGCTAACCAAGAAAAATGAGTTGAAGAAATAACATTGTGTTTATTTTATTACATTAGTTAATGTAATTTTTTTTTCAAACTTACTCAAAATAGAGGAGGCTTATTAAAGTTTTTTTTATAACTTTGTTTTAATTTCTCATAATGACAATGTTAATCTATTGACAATAAAACATGCACCCTTCAATTTGTATACTTCTTCAATATATAGATAGTACTGTTACTACACTGTATACCATCAACATTCGCAGATGCTTGATGAAATTGGAAAAACTATAATGTAACACTTCTTCTACATTCACGGAGTCTTATCGTCTTAATTCTTAAACATAACTGAAAAGGAATGAATAATTTATTATTTTTCTTGAATGCCGATCTTCCTGCTGAAAAAGATGGATTTATTACAAGAGCGGAGAAATTGAGCAGCTTTATATCAAGAAATAATATGATCTGGTAAGAATCGTAAAATCAACGATATTTTTGAGAGCCCATGCAAAAATATTTAATTAAGAATAATGTTTAGAAGGTGAAAGTGATAAATAGCTGACACTAAAATTTATTTAAAGTTATAACGTTAAAAACAAGATACAGCGAATTTTAAAACTTCGCTAAACGTGTCTCTAAAATGTCCAATATTAAATAAAAATATTCTCTGCTATTCCTAACAAGACCATGCTCTGATTTTTTACTGTAGGAAATGATTAGCTGTAGGTTGTAATGAGTTATTAATTCTAAATTAATTTATATTCAACAGAAGCAAATTGTTTAAGAATTTGAAGAAATGCTGTCGAGATTCTCTAATCATTAGACTTCTTCTTCTTCTTCTTCTCTGTCGTATCATTAGACTAATGTATCATAAATTTATGCACCAATAAAACCAAGACTACACAGAATAACTTGCTTGCGTGTTTTTTTTTTATCACTAACATCATTTTAGCCTACTGTTGTCCCGTACTGAAAAATAGAAAGCAGCGGAACCTTCGCAATGTAATTCCAGTGTGATCGGATCAATGGCACCACTACTTAACGATTCCCTAATTCTATTATAATTTTTATAAAGTAGTAGCATACATAGGTAGTATTTTACCGAAGAGATTTTGTAGTGTATCTACATGAAAATTGTTCAATTTGTTTAACTTTAATATAACTAGTAACAAGTAACGTTACTTGCTTTTATTATTTTAAACATTTTGATAACTTCAAGATTTTGACATTTACGTAATGTTTTTACATTGGCAACTAAGGGTTTAAAGCACGTCTCTTGTAATAATATTTTTGATGTGAGTAGGGTATGTAAACAAAAACCAAAAATTATCGCAGTGTTATAATATATTAATCGATTTTGTACTTTTAATTAGATCACCACCAGCCAGAGGAGCCACCGCCGGACCAACCACCGCCTCCGCCGCCACTCTTCCAACCACTACCACCGCCGGACCAACCGCCGCTACCTCCACCGAGTTTCCAACCGCCGCCGCCGCCTCCACCTCCGCCTCCCAATTTCCATCCGCTACCGCCGCCGCCTCCGGACCAGCCACCGCTACCTCCGCCGAGCTTCCATCCGCCGCCACTGCCTCCGTAGCCACCACCGCCGCCTTCAATCAATATATAACGAATGTAGACTAAAAATATTTAGATGTTACTTAGTATAGTTACTATAGCAATTCGTGGAAGATCGCATCATATTCGCACAGATATTTTATTTAATTTACCCAAATAAGAATATAGTAACGTTAACATACACACAACAGTAACGTACCATTCATAACATGTTGAATTTCATACATAACAAGTTCACATTGTCAGATTTTACAAAAGGAATATCACTTAACCTTGAATCGATCAGAATAACGGATGTAAAAAAAGCTGTCGGTTTCGGTTTGTAATAACAGTATTGCATAATTTGTAATATTGCGTACTGATGAGTGAACGGATGACTTCTACGTGCCTCGGTTCTTTTGACCTCTCTAATATACTTTTCTTCACTCAGTCGATAGGTACACGAAGTAGTTGTTTTCGTTATTATTATTTTTTTAATTATGTATAAGTGTATTTACTCATAACACGGGTCAATAACTTTCTATATTTATTATTATATTAGCATTTGCAACGTTTTCCTGCAGCAAATCTAACATTCTAGCCTCTCGAACATGACCTGGATCATGTCCACAATTATTTCCTGCATTATGTAAAGTTTAGCTTTAGATCTAATACAACATTACCAGTATTCGCAAAGTATTGTTACATAGTGTTTGTTCTATATTCGTTTATTTTAAAGAGAAATGTGTTTTACACTTAAAAAAATCTCCAAAAACTTTAAAACTATTTAAAATGACCATTAAAAAGACGCGTTATCAATTCGTTATTTTTTAGGTATAGTATTTTAATTCTTACCAAAGCCGCCGCCTCCGCCTCCGCCTCCGCCTCCGCCGGTGGTAATGATCTTAATGATCTTCACCTCTGTTATGAAAAAAATTAAAGATGTTAAATTGTAAGATTTATTTGTTTTAAAAAAAAACCTTATTTTTTTACCTGATAATAAAACGTGCATTCGGCATCTTTAAGAATCATGTCTTATAGATGCCGATTATAAAGAGTCATGTTTAAGAAGAGTCGCAAGTAGTTTTATCACATCAGTAATCATTTGACTATACTGGTACTTGTCTCTTTCAAATCACGTACGGTTGTAGTTCGTAAATTGCAACCGGTTAGGTAATTAATTTTATGTTCAATAACATAAAAGTATCTAACGTCCACCGCCGCCGTGGCCGCCTCCGCCGAAACCACCGCCGCCGCCGTAGCCACCACCTCCTCCGTAGCCGCCGCCACCACCGGACCAGCCGCTACTTCCGCCTCCGGACCAGCCGCCACCACCGCCGCCGCCTGACCAACCGCCGCCGCCACCGCCGATATAACCGGCTTTCGTGACTACTGCCAGGGCCAACAAGCAAACAAATACCTGAAAAAAAACGGAGGTTTTTTTTTCTGCACGGTCAAAGGATTATTTTTTAGTAAACCTGAATGGATCAGTTCAAAAATGTAAGAGAAATTGTATATCATCGTAATACTTTAATGTTAACATAATGCTAGAAGTGGTCTTAAAGGCCTATGTCCAACAATGGATTACAGCGGACTGGTGAACAATTTAGTACTGCTGTGTGAAAATTAATAGTCAGAAATACTTAGTTAAAAGCTAAAAAGATGAAATCTGCAAATTCTGTTAAAATTCATTGATTTTTAACAGTTTATGCTTTACTTACTGCACAAAATCGAGTTCAGTACGTAGTAATTTTGAGATATAAGACAGTTAATGAATCACGACTTAATGTTTCACAAAAGAAATCCCAGCACCGTGAGAACCTATGTGAACACAATGCGAATTGTGAAATAAGATTTGGTTATGCAAGTGTGAATTAGTTAACCGATTATTTTGCACTTTATCTCAAGAAAGTAAAAAACAATCATGTAAGTATAAAGTATACACGTATTTATATAAGTTTAATAATACTATTACCTTCATGCTGAAGCTGATCGGTAACTGCTTGCAGATGGGTCGCCGACCGCGCGTTATATACGAACGTACCATCTCCCACTCGCAGCTGGCTGAGCTTCGAGGGCCGTGAAGAAGCGAACGGAAGCTGTTCCGTGGCCGTAGTGTCGCAACCTATTGTCCCTGTGCCCGCTGTGATTAAACCGCAATAGTAATTATAGAAATAAAATCCAAAGGAACATAGCAAATGTGACAAGTGTTTTATTTAACGTGTACATCTAACAACCCTGGAAATGGTTGAAACGCTAGTATTTGCAGATACCATTAACCTCAACGTAAAAGTACTTCGCTTGTTTTCGAATATAGCCAAGTACAAAACTTGCTCGTGTGACTCATGATTCCATAACTGTACCTTCAACCTGTGAGTTATTAGAGCTTCAGTTTTCATTTAAGTATACTTTAAGCTTCTTCGGTTTTTTTTTGTATATATCTGTCACTTAATCGCCTACCGGAAATTCTATTAAAGATATTGAATAAAATAAATCTAGATTCTACTTTCAATAACAATGTTTTAAGAATGTGTACTTATTTAATTACTTGGTTTGATAGTTAAGTGGAAAATTAAAAAGGTGTGGACCTAGTCTCTATATGGGTATGGTCATCCTAAGCATCATGAAAAAGGCTTATCATCTTAGCATAATCTCAGAGCTTCGTTAAGCTGAAAACCACCCACAAAGCCTAAATTATTTGTTCATTTAAATAGGGTAGGGCAGTAAGGCGGTAGGAATATTATCGGATGAGGTCCTGCAGCGGTGGCATCGATTCACAAAGTGCATCAGCGTTCACTTTAATAATGATGGGAACGGTACCGGATTTTCTTAATTCTTCTATTTCAGAAAAACTTTAACGTTTTGTATGTTTGTTTAATTGCTTGCAATACAAGGCAATGCAATCAAGTTAATTCATAAGAATTTATTAAGGACAATTTATAAGAATTTGTTAATGTTTACATAGTATGACTGATTAGTGTCTAATTTCTGTTTACTGTTTTTTTTTTATTGTTCGTGCGTATTTTATAAATCTGTTTCATATTATGAAACATTTTAAAGAACGATTTTATAACGTCTAACGAATTGTTTTTGTTTTGCAATATGTTAAAAGTTAAAACCGTAAACACTATTCATATTGAAGTTTTGTAATAATAAATTATTGCTATTGCTTTTATATTTGAATACGCGATGATCGTTTATTATGAATTCTTTAATGATTTTCCAATGGTTAGGTCATATCAAAAGTTAGTAGCGTAAATGAATGGTGACCTTATTAATTAATGCGTTATTCATTTTACAGTTTATTTTTGTAGGAAATCATATGTTTGATAAAGTGCTGCGAGTCTAAAGATTTATAAATTGTTTTTTAACGATTTTTAATCCGTCTTCCATTTATCATGACTTTTATTATACCTTAGAATGACATAAAAATGAAGTGCGTCTACAACTCTAAATTGTGCATTATGTAACAATACACATTTAAAGATTTATTTTATGTATCGCTGCCCAGGATTATTTACATTGTACCTGATTAGGTTCATCATTTAGGATTATTCATTGATAATAACTATTACTGGATAATAAATTCTAAACGCCTAAACGTCAACTATGACATATTTATCTGTCTACGAGATATTAACTTTCTTTGCAGATTGTCATCAAGAAATTTTATATTTATCTATTGTTTGTGTTTTGGTTTGGAAGGCGCTTTAACTCCGACGAAAATATCGTAGTAACGGGACGTAATCGTGGAGTAGTTATGTGGTTCTGTGTGAAAATGCATAGGGTCTCATTGTTACAGGCTGGCGTTACTACTAGGTACCTAGGTTACTAGGTGGACGTTTTGCTTGTCTCATCCCTATTTGCAAAATAAGAAAGAAATTAATAGCGTGTAGTAACAGAGTCGTAACTTAACAGTAATCACCGCAGTTTCACGCATAGATTGTATGCATAATAGTCATTAACATAAATTGTAATTGTTAATACATATTTGTTTTTGCAAATCTTTTTTCTGTATACGGACACTGATTGTAGATATTGGTACAGGAGCGTAACTCGATTTGTTAGACAACTGTTTTATTTTGTGTAATAATTATCAATTCTCTTTACGCGTGTTGTGAAGCGATTATGGTTCAGTTTATAAGTGTGGTTATTATTTATTTCTAGATATGTTAACCCAAAATATGAAATAACAAACGGCCACAAGTCAAATGGAGTTCATTTTCCAGTATTAGTAGTTTTGCGTGATCTTGCAGTAAAACTTTTGCTTCGATAAAGTAACTATGGATTGCGGTTTGATCTGCAGTGAAATAAATGACCACAGATATATAGTGTGTTTTTTTATATAAAATAAAAGGACTTAACATCTTATGTCTCAAGGTGAAGAGCACAATGTGGTGCTGTGTATATTATCCTAACTAGTGCCACATTGTTATGGACGGGCTTATCATTTTCTATCAGGTGAACATCTCGCTTGTCATGTCGGTTAATTAAATAAAAAAATGCTCTTACGCTTCTAATACCAGAAATTTATCACTATGTAAATTATTAATTTGTTTAAACATATAGCAACATGCTGTAAATAGTAATTGAATGTAAATGTTGTCATAATAATTGGTTTGGAAATATTACATCTTGAGAAATCACCCAGACGTTCTCGATTCTTATTTCTAAATTGTGAATACTAATAATAGAACGAAATTTTAAAGTTTGTACGAGATACGTGTCAAGATTACATTCACTAAAATCTTATAATCATGTGTTGCTCCCTGCGCCAGTTCATATACGTAAGTTACATATACGTATAAAACAACAGTAATACGTTTAAATCAATAATAAATACATGCTCATAGCTTTAAATAATCAACGAGGAATTCACATATACATTCATCCGTTATCAGTTATCATGAAATAAAAATTAAATCAACAGCCAGGATAATGTCTGACGGATTTAACTAATAAATATAATTTTAGATAAAAGCCACAAATTGACCAGTCGTGAATGTTTCTAGATATTAATGATTCTGCCTTTTGTAATCTTTTATTTGAAGGTTATCCAATTAAGAATCAGAAGAGCAAGAATATTTTGTGGATTGTAATAACCATCGAAGAATTTTTGTATAATCCATAAACTATCTGTGCGAAGGAATCAATAACCTAGCCTGTAAGTGATGCCCAACACAGTTTTTCCACACCCCGTCACCACATCGCAATTTTGAGACACAGAGAAGTCTCGTGTAATCTAATAATTTATGTTTCTACTTTTGGCTGTTGAAACTAGTACAATGGTAGTTGATAAACATTGCATAAATAAGTATCAAGAAAATCCTAACTAATTATATGATAGTGGCGATACAAAGTTTTTACTTAAGTAAGATCCTAAAATCCAGATAATATTTAAAGAAATGCTTAACGGCACTGTTAAATTGTATATTACCATTGTATTCGAACATCGATTATATTACTTTCAGAACGTAAATCAAGAAAATGGATTCTTCAAAATGTGCCGATGCCTAATTAGATACATCACTGTTAAACAAGATGATATAAGATGCATAGTGCTCGTAATCCTGATGCGAGTCGTTATATTTTTGACCCGGAGGTAATTGACGTTGCTAAACATAAAATTAAAAATGTATGACCTCACATTTACAAAAAGTGTTCCGGCTTATGTAAAAAAAGTTATAACGGAGCGGCTAAAAGCAATTTAATGTAGATTTTCATGAGATTCTTTTACACATATTCGAAAGATAAAAAAATGCATTCATCTTCTTATTTATTTACTTACTACTCACACAAAAGCTTACTGTTTTTAAAAGTAATAAATATATACATAATTGTTCTTTGTTGAAGTATATCGCTGCAAGTAATTTCTTGACTTAGCACCTCTGACACTGCTCGCGGTCCTATACACATAGTTATTACTTTTATAGACATTTTTATTTTTAGAGCTTTAAACAGTCATAGATATTTCCCATCTTATGCGTTACATTATGTTTTTTGAAAAAGCTTTGAACCACAATTGTGGTATTAAAATATAGTACAATCCAAAAGTTTTGTTGCTCTAGCACTACTCACCATAGATCATATATAGCTTAGAAATTGTCATTGCTATAATTATTTTTGTTTTATGACTTGCATTTACGTTAAGTTATCACCGCAGCTCCTTTTTTTGGCACTTAAGCTAATGTGAAAGAAGGTTACAGTGTTCTGGTTTAAAGGGCAATGTAGTTAATAAAATTACTGAGGTAACGAGACGTATTTTTTATAGCGTATCCCACATTTATAAACGAACGTCTGTTCAAAAGATTCAAAACAAAAATGGAAATGCAATAATTGCCTTAGCTAGAGTAATAAGGCACTTTACCGCTATTCTTCACGTATAATTAAGTGTTTCATCTCAGTGTGAATGTTGTGCACTACTGCGAAAGATTGCACTAGTCTTAATGTGATGGAGCAATTGCGAACAGCGTGAGCAATGAATTTAACGCAGCATAGGTAAAAGTAAATCAAGTTTATAATGTTGGTGATTAAACATCAATGTGGTAATTCTTACCTTATATCAATAAATTTTCGATTGTAATAATGATAATAGATTACTTAATCTTTAAAAATATTTTATTATTTACCTTTTTTCTTTATAGTATTTATCCACTGGATAGATGCCAGACATATTCTCAATAAAAATATAGCGAGTATTGTTATTGTAAATGTACATATATTTTTTTATAAATATAGTAGTTTCGGTACCTAACAACAAAATAAAGAGATTTATCTTATTGAGATTAATTATATTAAAAAATAATAAATAATTTTAACGAAAATGTTCTGTTCCTTATTTTTGTTGACATTGATTTTAATTTGGATGCAACTATGAATGTATGTATGTACATATAAAAGATGTGAGCGGGAGGTCGAGCAAGCGTCTAAAACTGATAATTACTGTGTTAGGTACACAAAACATATTCAACTTATAGAACATCATGTAAAGGTCAAGTTTTTATAGATAAACACTTTAGTAGTAACCACAACATAATCAATTATGATTAGAATAAAAAAAATGTTTTTTTGGGCCGGTACATATTTTTCTTCTTGCACGATGATTAGCATTAAAAATCATTAATATTAAGTAAATTTGATTTTTAAAACCTAGTATAGAGCAATATAAGAATTGTTAGTTTTAAAACTCCCTATGCATTTCCAATATTTATTCTTATAAATAACTTTTATTTCTTCAAACAAATGTTTGCACATTCGGCATACCTTGACGGTCTCCATAAACAGAAAATTACTGCTTCGTGTTCCACCTAATTCGTATTATTTATTTATTTAAAATTAGCATTATCGAAAAAAATATTTATTTTTTGAACCGTCTAGTACGATTTCAAGAATTATTTCATTATACCACACAACAGAATTTCCAATCTAGATGACGATTGTAATCGAGGACAATTAATGTCGTTGGGTAAGGATGGCAGACATTCACTATTCAGTGTGTACATCCATTATATTATTTACAGTATAATGTACCTGTAACAACTGACCATTGGATAAACATGAACGGTGACGATCATCGCTGTGCATGGAACTGATTATAACAAATACTCTACAGGTCTCTGGTTGCTTCTAGGAAAATTAATAGCATTCTGTAATTTTGAACAAAACATTAAGATAGTTTGAAAAATACATAACAACATGGAAAAGAAACACTTAACACTATATATTTAAATAAAAAAGTTATTTCATTTAGAAGAAAATTCATTGACCTTAACAAAACCCTAACAAAAGCTATTACCTACTTTTTCAAAAACCTTTATAATTTTTAAAAGGATGTAAAAATCAATTAAGTTATTTGACACGTTCGTTTGTAACTTTAAACACACAAATGAAATATTGTATTTTTGATTCCCCGCTGTACATAGAAAATAACATTATATAAAAAGCGAGGTATCAATTGGTTTTAGACTATGAAGTCGTCATATTAAAACTCTGTTGTCTCTGACGGTTCATTTTAGGACATTTTGACTAAAATCATATGAATAATAAATATAAGAATCATTTATTTAATGCTGTTAAACAAAACAATTGTTTTATTTATGGGTAAAATTTAAAACATTGAGTAATACTGTGGCGCAGTGGTAACAACTCGCCTCGTAATACATAGTTCTTGGTTCCGTTTCAGCGCTATTTATTGAATTTTGGTCTGTAGGTAGTACAGTAGGTAGGTCGTAGTAGCTTTTTGAACCCTGGTTATCTACTACCCTCCAAATCTTTCCCTGTAAAGTCATATCTGTGTTCCGGTTGTCAATATGTGATAACCTGTCACTAAAAACTAAAACAACAATGTATGAGTTCTGGAATAATACAATTCTATGGCAAATTTGTCTACATGGTACAATCAAAGCTAGCGGGTCAAATGGTTATAGACTGTGAATCGTCTGTGCGTTATTGCAAGGCCATATAAAAGGCGATTAAGCAACAACGACCGAAAATTAATGTTTCCACATGCTTTTATTGTTGCTTGCTAATTTAACTTTGTCTACGATGCTCATCTAATGTAACTTATTCATGTTTATTCATAATTCGCGTTACTACTTGCAAGTTATTAAGTATACAAAAGATACAATTACTGATTACGATTTTCGTCTACTATTAACAAACACAAGTCTTCAAGTCTTTATTTTCACGCAATGTCAAGTGATAATAAATCCGAAAAACTCTTCGGTAATAACAATTAAAAAAAGAAAAAAAAATAACTTCATTTACTTTATATATAATCTCTAAAGATACATATACATAAAATGTGTCACTATTTAATATGAAAAACTTAAAAAAAAAACAATGATATTATCGATACAGATGCATAAAAATTATTAGGCGAAATAACTACAGACATAGTTTATGCTCTTGTTTTGCTAATTCATAACTACAGATATTCATAATAGAGGAATTAAATTAGTACGTTCATAAACAAATAAATAACGTTATACAGCGAGTCGTTGTTAGAGATATCGTAAATAAAGAACCTAATAGATAAGTTTTTACGGTTGGCAATAGATTTTACCGAAAGTAATCTGAGTATTTTTTTCTCTTTAGGAAGCTTTACTATAAATATTCTTCTAATGTGAATGCAGTGTACAGTAAAAGCTTTCTTTAGGAGAATCTAGTGTGTATTATCGTTTCGATAAGTAGCGCAAGTGAAAGTATTGGTTAGGTGCCGGAAGAGGCGAGGAAAACAGTAAAGAGTATATTATCAGTTTAGAAAGATTTGTGCAATATCAATATTATAGGCAATTTTAAATAACTTTTGTAATAATGATGTTTGAATATATTACATGAAGTATATTATTAATATAATATGAAGCGATAGTTTGTCATAAACTTATATCCTTTCGTTATTTCTGTAGCCAACAAAGTTTCTCCTTATTAGTTTCTTTCTACGTCTCTAACACTCGTAAAAAATAATAATTACTTATGTTAGATGTGTATAGTAATCACACCTGTGAATGGATTAGGGTAAAAATTTTCTCGGAATGTAGGCCCCGGGTATCAGTAGACCGAAAATAAACAATGTACAAACATAACTTTAAGTTACTAACAAATATTTTCATAATTTGGCGTTTCAGTTGAGGTTTTAATAATTATTACTAATAAAACTAATTAAAAATGCTAAAAAGCAAACCGTTTCCAATGTTAGCTATTTTGAAATAATTTTCTGTACTATGATATATGGGCTTTAAAACAAAGTGAACAAACCATTTAAGTTTATCGATGCATAAATTAATTACGCAGTTTAGTAACTTAAAAAGGCGTATACAGTGACCTTTGAAGCAGTTACATAGCCTGGGTGAAGGCACAATATTATATTAAATAAGGTTATAGAGATCACGTTTTTTTTTTTATTTTTTTTCAATTTGACATTATTGTATAACACTCTGCTAGGTCTGTGGACGGTACTACTGCAGCGTTTAATGTGGACGAATAGCAATAGAATTTGTGCTCCTGTTAGACATGAGGTAATAAAACTTGTAGTGACACTCGCTCTCCAGCGCTCGTAGTGAACGGACGTGTCACGCTAGTGATATCGACCCGCCTCTCGTGCCCGGAACGCGATCCGATTGGCCGACCGTCGACCTTGAGTCCGGTCGCGCTAATTATTTTTCTACGCCGCCCGGCCGGTA
>DWHU01000868.1:0-15234 GCA_018247975.1 Parides photinus | reverse complement strand
CTGGCCAAGTGCGGGTTGGCGGATAAAGCCAGTGATATTTAATTTGTTAAAGTGCACATAACTCAGAAAAGTCATCAGTGCGCGCCGGATTCGAGCCCGCGACCTCCGAATCGGAGGCCTCGGTCCCAAACCACTCGGCTATCACGGCTTCGGATTGATTATATTACATTCTTTACTTTTTAGCTTGTAACGAGTATTTTTTTTATTTTAAATATTTGAATATCGATTTTGATTTATATTGTAAGTCATCACTATGTATAATGTGTCTGTAATAAAAGGATGGAAATTTGTTTAAAAAACGCTTACAACCTGAAGTTGTACAATTGCTCTTTTTTCAGACGCATTTATGTTTCTAAATGTCGGTATATGTGAACATTGAAAACACTAGCTTTTATGTATGTATGTGCAAATGGTGTTGGGGATCCCTTTGACGTTAGCGGAAGCGTGTGCTCCGGATAAACATTGCACGGTAATTGTTAGCTAGGCGTATTCCACACGGACTACTACCGGAGTGAACACTAAGTCATTGGATATATATGCTTTGGGATCGACGGCATGATTTATCATAAAAAAACTAATCGGCGGTGACTGTAAACAATATTATCATCATCGCCAACAGCCCGCGGCAGTCTAACAATATAAATATAAATAACTTCATCGTAAATTATTAACATAGGTATCAAATCATTTATAATTCTTCTCCTTTTTTATTCTCCACTAGACCATCTTTAAAATGTACATTTTCCAAAAAAAAAATACTGTATTAAACAATTTTAATAATTTTTTTAATCGCTAAGGGTCCAAAAAAAGAGTTCGTGAAATAAAAACGTATTATTTCTCCTGTCATACGATTTATCAATTGCTTTAATTATACATCTTAATAAATCTTAAGTAGAATTTGGTCTTCAAACATTTTTATGTATAAAAGATAAAAGAAGTAACATGAAGTAACAAATAATAACAGCAGAATTCTGTGTACTTGTAATAGTATTTTTCTGAACGTTGTTTTTTTATAACGGCGTATTTAACATGCATTGTTAAAACTTTAATAGCCTACAATTGCAGAACAAAAGCTTTCGAAAGCCCGCAATTTACATAAAACGTATAAGCTTTGTTGTTTCGTTATACGTTTTAGGAAACGAAAGAATTTATAAGATGGCTTGTGTAAATAAAAGTTGTTTATAAACGGCGATTTAATCGTGTAAGAAAAGTGTAAAAGAATATATTTTTAAGGTACGGGGACAGTAATTTTTTGCCTCTGTTTCCAGTTGATTTTTTTTTATTTCATAGCTCGTGTGTAGATTCCAATCCCGAATATGATTTCACCGGATAAGTTCATGCGCGACTGAATTTTTCATTTTCAATGTTTGTATTTCGTATTCCATTACTTTGACTATTCCATCGTGTTCTAATATCAATCGGTACATTTTCGATTTAATTAAAAAAAAAATGGATGTTGTGTTTACATTTTCGTTACATAGTGACTACCCGAAATTGTTATTCAGAAAGCGTCCATAAAGTCATGAATAAATAATATATGGGAGAGGTTATACACCGAATTTATAATAAATATGGCCGTCCTTTGAGAGAGGCTTAAATCCAGCAATGGACTGTTGATGTCAATGATGATTGAATAACAATTTAATGGTAGAATATTTTAAGAAATTAATTGAACATGGCGATACGTCTAAGTAAAAAATCTACTCATTTGAATTTCTAGCTTTTAACTTTTTTTTACTATTCATCGAACATAAAAGAAAATATTTATTTTATCTGTGGATTTATAACCATTGTACACATTATATTTTAATGCCTCTGTAACGCAACAGCAAACCATTTACAAGTTGAATTCCGATGTGTAGGTAGTTTGAATAGCGGTAAGTTTTTGTTTAACAGATCGACAGCCTAATTTGGGATTAAAAGTAAGTATAAATATAAATACAATACAAATAATTGGTTGATGTATTCTACTGAAAATGTTTGACTCGTCCTAGGACTTGCAAAGTCTAACTTCCCATTTTCAATTGAAATTGTTGTTATAACTGTTATGATTTTGATAAGAATGTTAGTTATATGGTACTAACACTCTTTTAATCTTTTCATCAAACCAAGTTTAGATACAAAAAAAAGGAGTCTCTTTATTCAGTTTTACATTTTAGATGAAAGAAATCACTAATACTATGAAAATATAATAAGATTTAAGATAAGTAAGACATATTTACAAGCTAGCTACGCCATATTGTATATATTTTGAGTTTAACTGCGTTCCGGTGCTATCCTGTGATCTGTATTTATATTTCATGGAGTCCACGTCCGTCCAGTTATCCGGGAACCGAAACGGCTGTCCATCTGTCTAACGTGGATCAATCGAATTTATTTCATACGAGCTTTCTATTGAACGAATTATTGCGTACGTGGATTTGATGCGGCATGAGTACAGGCGGCAGGTAAAGTCCGCTTGTAGTATTAAATTAATATCATTTTATTTCATTCCTATGTTTTTGATTATACATGTTTTATGTGACGTATGTCACGTAGCTCATGCCTATGTTTCGATAATAAACTTTCTACCACTTAGCGCTCGTCACTTTGACACAAGCATGAAAATTTAATTCTTACCTTACATCCTATACTATTTATTGAAAATGGTTTTAGTATTTGTAAAGATTGTCCCTTAATATTTCATAAAAAACACGGAAATTTTTGGTATGTATAGTTAAAAAATCTTGTATTAGTGTATATTATTTTTTCGAACGCAACAGATATGTTTGTTAATTTTTATTAATTTGTAGGTTAGTGCCTAACCACAATCTCAATTTCGTTAAGTGCTGAGACGGTGTTGAGAAACGAAAAATATTTTAATCAGCCTATTCATTGTATTTAATAGACACCCCTGTTACAATCGGATGGGAATAATGTCGCTCTAAACTCGAGAAATATCTACCATAAAACGGTAGTAGCTAGAACGGTAGTAGAGCGTCTATAGATCAGATGTTGGAAAAATGGCGGAATAACAATGCAATTCTTAATCATATTTCGTGAAATGTATTATGTACAGAAAAACGCCGGCCTCTGAGCGCCGTTGTCTTGATGATAATTAAAATCTTTGTCTTTTCACTGTTTATTGTTATATTGTATCAATTGATGCTTGTGCCAAATTAAAAACAAAAAATTGAAGCGCTGCTGTATTGCTCACAAAATCTAGATTTCAGAGATCAGATTGAATAGGAATTAGCGCTAATTATATTCGCCATACTGAATATACATTTGGTTGACATACATATGAATTAGTATGAAATTCGTTTTGGTAGTGTGCGGAGTGAAGTGCGCGGCGGTGCAAACAATTAACGCGTTTTGTTTACATAAACAGTTTGTTACGGGCGCGTTGGAGAATTTCACCGTCATAATGTAATTGTGCAAATGTCAAGTATCACTGTTTTAATTTTATCTCAATTCCAGTTGGTATTTTAAAAGGCGCAGTCACTGTTAAGTTAGTGGATAATTTTACACCAAACTTAAATTTCAAATGTAAATTTAATATAATTTTTCAGTTTTGTGGTTATAAATGTCCAATTCTTTTTTAACACTTCACCACAGAAATGTTGCGGTAAGCTTAACGCATATATTTTACAATTTTTATCTACTTATTTGCTACTGAAAACGAGGATATAGAGTTCGGTAAAGCATAACTTTCGCTATCTATCCACTCCATTGTAGACAATAGCAACGGTGAATTTAATCGCTTACAGTTTTAATCAGTATTGAGTGGCCTTTTATAAAAACGTGCAAATTATTTCAAAAAGGATAACTGCTCGTGCTGGAATTTTTCAAATTGCATTTTAACGCTTTACAAGGTAATAAATTTTAAATATAACATCTGCACTTTATATCAATGTGTGCTCGAATATTTCAGCATCTTAAATGTATGTGTGCTAACTCGGTGAAATCATACAGAGCATACACCCTCTGTCGACGCCGGTACACGTATTCTGGATTAAGGGATCTTTTGTATAAATTTATACGTGAATTATAAAGTGGCAATAGTAGCAATGATGTCGCAACATTGCGACGGAAAATACTAATAATAAATTCTGTATTTGATGTTAAACATTGATACAGTCTTCAGTAAAACTTGTTGGTAAAAAAAGTGTTTAAATTATACCATACTAGCATTTACTCGCGGTAGAGCCCCCATGCGCTGGTCGGACCAAATTAAAGCTGCTGTGGACGCCCCTGTTCACTAATGCACGAGGAAAGCAGCTTCCCGCGAAGGATGGCAACGGATGGAACGGAAAGCATGCCACAAACAACTCGAATGACCACGACCACTCTGTCAAGAGTGAAGCGACTTAGAAGAAGAAGCATTTTCCCGTGGCAACGTTGGTTGTGTTAGTTTATTTTGGTTATCAAGATACATAAATCATAAAAAACAAAATTGTTGATTTTTATTGGTTTAACTAACTTTTTCCCCGAATTGTTACAAAAAATCTTCCCCGAGAACATGATATTTAGAAATCCTCAAAAATATTAATATTTTATATTACATAGTACTAAACACAGACAATTTGTTACAGATCAATGTTTATAAGTAAACAGTTCAAGGAAATTTAATTCTGATATTATTAGTCTGTTAAAACAAAATCTCTTGTTGGCAGAGTTACTCAGCTCAGTTACTAGGTTATCTTGTTGAACGTAAAGAGCAGAATTTTATGAACGTAATTTCCGATTGATTCAATTTAATCAATTCAGCGGTTTAGGCGTAAAAGCGTCAAAAACTTACAAGCAAATTCAGTTACTGAAACGAGTGGTAGAAACATAAGTCCTTTTTTATAAGTTATTGAAGACAGAAAAATAGACGTATATATGTTGTTTGTGAATTCTTTTTATTTATTACTCTCTTAAGTATTAGATAATTTACTTTCGAAAAACTTTATCCCTATGTATTCAGATTTTCAGCATTACCTTGATTGCTTTGTTTTACAAAGAAAAGAATTTAATCTTTGTTTTAAAAAATACAAGGTATAAAAATACAAGATTTTTACAAAAGCAAAAAATTATGTCTCGAGTAATTTTTGCTTTTCATCCTCAACGCTTTGACTAACTTTCAAAGAAAAGATTTGATAATTTAAAAATAAGTATAAAAAGATTTATATTTATGATTTGATGTCCCTGGGGCAAAATATTCGCAACTTTTTCGGAATGATAGGTATACTATTTTCCTCTCTGCAATCTGTTTTACATTGTGATTATTTATACGAAAAGAAACAACTTTATGTATAAATGAACCAATGCATTTTTAAGGTTATTAGTAGTCATTAGCATGCATAGTAGTTGTTAATATGCAAAATTATTTGTATGCATTTAAATATGCATAAAATTATTACTAAAGTTAAATAAAAACTAAGGAGGAATAGTTTTTACACGCTATAATGGAGGACTTACCGAAACTGATTATTACACGTATATGCAGTTTAAATGGAACTTGAACGCACATATATCTCATTTATTTTGCAAAATAAAATAATTAAACCCCAAAGATAAATAAACGAGCTGCATAATGACTCTTCAGATCTTGCTACTAACATCAAAGTCTCATTTACTGGCACCGAATCAAAGTGAATATTGGAGGGGACCGAGTGATCAGACGCTATCAGGTACATTTCCAATATAGTGAGTTTAAATATTTGTTTGTCTGCCTTTATAATAGAAATGAGACAGATAAAAGAAAAACATCTGGTTCATTCTTAGATTTTATGAATGACCTTAACTGAATTATCAAGTTAATAATTTAAGTAAACTTCCACATTTATTAACGATAGCAATTCTAACGTTAACAAGATTTAATATTATATTATTATATAATACTTCATATGGCTTTTGTGTAATGAATCGGCTTTAAGCTTTGTAAGGATTATTATTTTCGTTTCCTCGAAATTCCGGATGCTTCAAGCGGCGGGTTTTATGTTATTATTTTTGTTGGCTCACACTTGACCTCAATTACTCGTGGTCAATCATCATGATAAAAAGGTTAAACGTCCTCGACCATAACCATTGTAGTTCGCATATGTAGGCAGCCGGTACACAGATAGATAGGTTAATAATATGAGAAAAATTCTGTTAACATTTTAATTCTCCGTGTTACAAAGCAATCCATATGCCACTGTGCTATGGTTCCACCATCAATCTATTCTTCATCAAGAAAATAAACCTTTTAATTGATTTTATTAATTTTGCTGTTAAAAAAACCTGTTTTTGTTTTGTTTTAGTATCAGCTGTGTGTTAAATACTATTTAAAACTGATTCATCATGATTGGAATACAAAAGCTAATAAAAGCTTTAATATCTGTCTCTTAATACTAAAATTTATGAAGTATCGGCCCTTTTTGTATTCTTCAAGTTCAATTCATACACTGTAAATGATTCTTAATAATACTCGTGAATTGTTTTAAATATATTTGAATGTTGCATTTCACTGTCTAGAGTAGTTTTTAGAGGATCTTGCTTACCGAAAAGAGAGGTCTATTTCTGCCAAGTGTGCGATCAATATTTTATCACGAGGTAAATGGCGCTGTAGTTGGATATAAAACGGCTGATATCCTGCGATGCTGTGTAAGCATTTTTATTAGTACAATACGAAATATTGTGTGAATTATGAGCGTAAAGTTTAATACTCCGTAAGTGTTTTGTTCGCACTTTTTTTGTTATACAAAAATAATACGTTTATTACATCTGTATCATTTATGGTATTATTTAGGATTTACAGTCTAAAGCCGAGCATAAAACCTGACGCGGATAACAAAGGCGTCTCCTGGGACATGTATATTACATGTGTAAACAAGTAGTCGGCAAAGAGCAATGTATCATGGATCTCTCAAAGGTAATGCCATATTTCTTGTAAAGAAAACGACATTTTTTACGGATAAATACATTAATACAAATCTAATTTTAGCATTCTGTTGCTAATGTCTGATGTATAGTCATTGGTTAAGGTTGTGAGTTTCGTTCGGCTTAGGTGTTCATAAAAAAACTTTATATTTTACCTAATCATTACCCCTTGAAGAGTACACTATAATTAAACGGTGTTGTATCTACATAAAATGCTATATCTGTATAATCCTCAAGGAGATAAATCATGCTTCTACCGCAAAGTTTTTTAAACATTTAATAAAAAATATACGGGAATGATCTTCCAAAGTAGAAGAATATAAAAATGATGTAAATTAATTATTGTTTTTGTACCGTGTAAAAAGATCGTCAATCTTCAGGGAACACTGTGATTTATTGCTCAGCACGAAGCTTGGTTTCAATTTAAATTTTTTCTCAATTTTCAGAGAATCTTGCAATTACATTATAACTGATTTTACTTTAATAAATACTTGCATATTATGTGTTAAAATAATATGAAGGTATTTATGCATTGGTGTTACACTTTTATTGTTTTCTGTCAATATATATTTACATTTTTCATATTTCTATAATCAAAACCTTTGCTACTTTTTCAACAGTAAATACATATCTGGTCCGAAAATTTTCCTTCTTGGTTTTGTAACTACCGGCGTATTTTTTTAGGTTAAAAGACTATTTGACAGGAATATATAAATATAATAGTATACATAAAGGATATAACGCAAAATACATTTTTCATTATAAATAATCATTAATTTCGGAATATTATGCAAGTAAGGTCTTTTTCGAATAATGAAAAAATTTAAAAAGCCACCAAAAACACTGACGTCGAGTCAGGGATTTCGTTGTATATTTTAAATTTCGTTTTTATTGTTCGTTTGTTTTATCGTTGTTTTGTAACAACGAGTAGCATGGCACGAGCAAGAATAATCTGACAAAAGTTAATTATAATACTTTGTTACGTAGCAGGCGTAATCCGGAGAACTTTGCAAGATTACAAGTTTAAGCCGCTAATAGTTTGGCATAAATCTTTGATATACATTTGCGAATTCGCGACATTAATACGTTACTGTTTGAAATTCTACATTTTACTATTTTAACTCAGAAGTTAGACTTTAAATTGTCCACTGAATGTGTACGTATATAATAATATGTATATATTACGTTATGAAATTCAATGTATATTAGAAGTTTATTAAACTACCTAATTTAAATGATTCATTAACATATATAAAAACGCATGAAAGATGAGTTGAAAATATGAAAGAGTTACTTAAATTTGTGCAATGCAGGCTTAATGCTGGAAGACCGTCCACAAAGTGGACCGACGATCTGGTGAAGGTCTATGTCTATATATATAAGGCCTATGCCCAACAGGGGGCGTCTGTCGGCAGAAGAATATGACAATGATAGGTCAGAGTAAAGAGCTAGCTAGAAAATACCTCTGCAGTTTGTGTCTGAATACATTTTAAACCTATTTAAACATCTTACGAGTTGTTACAGTAAAGTACCGTGACATAAAGAACACAGTGTGTGGTGAAAAGTTTCAAGTGTTTGATCGTTTTAAATAGAAATTATCATTGAGTTGAGTGTTAGTGATAATCACAGCCCACTACATATGTGTTGCGCATAGTTATGTGATAGATATATAACGTGGGGTGTACAAATAGAAGCGCATCTCGTTAGCGCACAACGCAGCTCGACTGAAGCCTAATCAGATGTGAAGTGTACCGTTAATTACCTTCGGATGGTTGAGCCTTTAATGACCATTGTGTGCTGATGGAGGGTTGGATCCGGTATTAGTTCTCACTCTGTAATTATACAACGAAATGGACCAAATAATGGGGAACAAATCAATAAATATTTACTATATACTTTTACAGTTCATTTTATCTACTGTGAATATCTACAGCAAGGCTGTGACGTTATTTTAAAATGTAGCGTTAGTTAGTAAGTTAGGATTTTTCGTAACAAGTTTACACTGTAATTTCTGTTAATATAGAACCTTTAAAACCTTTCAAAAGATTGGCATTTCATTGTTCATAAAATAAAAAAAATTGTAATCAAACATCTGCATTTTCATTTTGGTATTGTATTTCTTACATACGAACATAAAAGGTTTGTTCCATATATTATTTGTGTGATAATCGCTTATTATTTTACTTTGTTCTTCAATATCAACGATGGTAGAAAATCATAGCAAATAATTATTATCAACCCCAAGTCATTTCTATGGTCATAAACTTTTGCAGTAAATCCATTAAACCTTTGCAAGTTACAAATTAACGGAATGGGTTTGGGGGCGAGAACTTCTTAATTACTGTTAGAAACTGTAGAGTACCAGTTATCAGTGAGTTTGAAAAGTTAGCAATCGATTCTTTGTTGCATAGTAAGTATATAACACACAAGTGTTCCCGATGATTTTGTATTGCATTATGTGATAATCTAGGAAGAAAAATTATAGTTGCAAATGTACATAGTTCTACTAAAACATGATAAGATGCAAGGAAAACGTTTGGCATGGTTTTTTTTTGGATATTGATATCCACTCGTTCTCCTGTGAAATAGAAGATAATCAGCGGCGTAGGGCCGGTTGGCATGGTATGGGCATGTGATGCGGAGGGATGAAAATAATGTAACGAGAAGAGTGTTGGATCTGAAGGTGGAAGGATATAAGGAGAGGAAGACCGTAAAAAGATGGATGGATTGTGTGAAAAAGGATATGTGTGAGAAGGGTGTGAATGTGGACCTAGCATATGATAGAGATGGATGGAAGAAGAAGACATACTGCGCCGACCCCACGTAATTGGGATAAGGGCAGGGGAATGAGGATGATATACATAGTTTTACAAATATCATCGCAGCCAACTGCTTTGAATTTAATGGCTAACGTATAATTATTAACGCCTTTAGTATTTGAACTTAATTTCGAAAAAGTTCCCGCTATCTTTATTACGCATCATTTCAAATATCACATGTAAACATTTAAAGGTACATGGTAGAAGTTGTATTAAAGAGTTCAACATGAACTGCTTGATACTATTGTGTGAAATCCCGAACTTTCAGCTGAGTTAAGATATTCTGAGGTAGTTGAACTCAATCCAATTTCGGTGTATAATTGTGTATACGTACGAGTACGTACTTTAGAACGTCGCGTCTGTCTGTATCAGATAGTGTAACGTGAACGTTACATAAAATACATTTTGAGATCTGAAACTTACAAATACAAAGTTTTAACAATATGTTACAATTCAAATCTACTGAATCTCTCTGTCCATAATTTATTCATCGTATTTAAAGAAAATTTTATTTTCTGACAGAATGTAGTAATAAATTTCATAGAAAAATTTCATGTATTATATCTACACATTTGCGAATTACGAATAAAAAGGTAATTCGTACACTTTAGCGTTATAGATCTTGTTAATTGAAGTTAAACATTTTTTTTATTTGTCTGTCTGCAAGCTACGCAACGGGGCCTACGTTTCACATTTTTTGTTTTAATATTATATTTTAAATCTGTCTTCCTATTTCCTTATATTACTCTAGTTCTACCTCTCGTTACGTGTTTTATAATTTTTTTCTTAATATTCTATTCCTTCTTTCATTCACAGTCTCGATGATTTGATGAGCCATTTTTTATTAAAATAATGATGTATTTTAATAAAAAGTGGCGGCTCATCAAATCATAGAAAAAATAAGAAACGTAGGCATGTTGTGCCACTTTCTTCTTAGATAGTTTTTATATTTAGTTACTTATTTTTTGCTTTTTCCTTTTGTCATTTGGTGTTGAAAATATCCCGTTTTCCCTCGTATCATGTATAAATCAGACCTGTCTTTACAATTTAGTATTTGATTACAATTTTTTCAAAAATGTAGTGCCACTGTCATCTCTCACCTAGTTAAATGTATTACGGCTTAAAAGTTTGCAAGTGTATGGACTGAAAGGTATGACATGTAAGTGACAAAATATTGTTTTAAATGAGAAATAAAGTTCTTAAGCCGAAAGGTGATATCAACTCTCGATTACAAATGATATATAATAAAAAAAGTTCTAGATGTTATTTGTTTTGAAAAGCAATACACGTAATAAACAGTGATACGCGTAAGTTTGGTTTCCTTTCAAAGAATAGAGTAAGGTTTCCAGTATCCAGGCCCGCCCCCGCTCTCCGCAGCTTATTGCTTTCCCGTCGTCGATCCGTAAATAATACGGACGATGCCGGCCTTTTTATCCAGTTCACGAGTTAAAATCGATTTCGCCTTTTAATGACCAATTGCATATTGTTCTATTATTATATCATTTAACGTTTAATTATCTTAATGTCTACAAGTAAAAATGCAGGCCATTCCAACTCGAACAAGTTTTGCAAAAAGGCAGCATAGTTATCTCCCTGTTTGTCTCTACAACAACATCAATAAAAATTTAAGTTTGTACCAACTTACGCATCATCAATGCAGGGCAAAAATTAGAAACCGGCTCTTGTTATTAGATTATAAACATTGAGAGGAACTGTTTCTTAAATAAGATAAATAATACTAGTTTTTTCTCTAACTTATTTACGCACTCGTGTCTATATATGTGTATATATCTTTCACGTACCACACCAAAAGTGCAGACTATCTTACTTTTTCATTTTTAAATTCCTTTTTCCTTGTTTCTTTAAAGTTGCATTTATAGCATAATGAAGTTGTGAGAGAGCGCTGATTCCTGAGATACAAGATAAAAAACCTAGTTCAGGAATCAGGGGCTTCAAGTATTAATGATTGTATAATTAATGCAATAAATTATCTTTAACTTTATCTCTTTAACTGCAATTAACATGTCGATAATAAAAATTTTAGTAATACTTTATATAATATAGGTTTTAAATACAAATAAAATCAGATATTAATGTTTTTTTTTATTTTATAGGTTTCGCAAAACAGATCAGCCACATTCTCCAAAGCGTCATTGAGCGAAGTGAACAAGAAAGTTCTGAATCAGGCAAGTTAGTATAAAAGATGTAAACATGTTTTACAGTTTAGTTATTACGTATAACACATTATAAGTACAAGTGTAAATTATGTACGGTCTCTGAATAACACTGAAATAATATAACAAAATCCATTTTAAGTTAGATAATGGAAATCTTTTGTTAACTTGTACTCGAAACTATGTGATATGGATACATGGATATATATACACATATATTTGTGAAAACGTTATAACCTTTGCGTTAATTAACAGACGATCATTTATTTAATTCATTAAAATGGTTCCTTTCGTATTATTGTTCCATTAAAATAAACCGATTATCGTTAAATGAATTAATTTGGATCGAAACGCTTTTTATACGTACTAAAATTATCATGACGATGCTATTTCAAATTATTGTAACTTATTTAATATATAATAATTTTGGAGCCGTTGAAAAGAGTTGCTACTCGAAAATTTTTATTCGTTATGATAAAGGTTACTTATCCAGTTACGGCATTTTGGATGACTGTTAAAGTCAAAATGTGGGTATGTACGAGGAACATATACGTCTCGCACAAATAATACGACTTACAGGATTATCAGCTAACTTTTAGGGACGAAGAAGCACGAAAAGAAGAAGAAAAATATTTTATCATCAAATGTGTACCTCGGTAGTGAGAAAGTAAAGACTCTTTCTTTGTACCCTTTATTGTAATTTGCTTTTTCCTTTCCTTCATAACGTCTATAGGTTTATATTATGGTTGCCTTTGTTAGTAGATAACACATATTTATATTTATATTATCTCATAATATTAAAATACAAATGTAAAATATCTTTAAAAGTTGTTATTATTTTAATATTCAAAAATGCTTGATCTGTGCCTGTGCAATAAAGTTTTCTAGTATATGTTAGTCATAGCTATCTTTTAGCTAATACTAATAAAATTTCAGCATACATTTATGGTTAATGTGTTTATAAATAATAACGGTTTAAGATTGTTTGGTAATATAAGAAATAAACGATATGGAATAATTCATAAAGTTATTCAGAGCAACGTCCTCTTAACCGCGATCGTCAACACGCACAGTGGCAATGTTTTATTTTGTAATAGCACTCTCGGAGGTCCCTATCGGCCCTCGCCGCCTCCATCACGCGACCGACCCTCCGTACGACGCTATTCTAAAAATCTTATCAGGACACTGTGACGAAGAAAGACGAACGAGAATGTTTTCTACTAACTTTAAACTCGAAATTAAATATAAAATATTATATGCGGTGTTGATGGTTCATTTATTCTGTTATTAGTTTCCAAATTTTGTGTACTTCGTCTGACATGAGAATTACGGTGTTTATTAACCCATTATTCATCATCGCTGGCTTCGCCATTTCTCAATTTATTTGGGGTCGGTGCATTATGTCAGTCTTCCCCATGCATTCCTGTCAGACGTTAACTCTTCATTCACCCCTTTACACTGCATATTATCATCTCTCACACAATCCATCCGTAGTTTCTATGGTCTTTATCTTCCTCACCAACCAAATACATCTATACTTAAATCTTTCTTAATTACATCCGTTTTATTTCAGACAGACAATTTCCTTTCATCTTTTCTTCCACAGGTGCCACTTTCAATCTTGTGAATATTCAAAATCTCTGTCTATTAAGCCATATTGACTACAATAACACAAACAGCCTTTGTGTGGATGTTTACATCAATGGCCTTATCTTTTTGATTTTGAGATTTTTTTTAAAGATATGTCGCATTTAAAAATCAGTGATTTTTATCAACTAAAACCTAGTTTACATTAACCCATGGTAACATTTAACAAATATTTGAATTACATGCCTTAAAAAAATTCTTGCCAAAAGCAACATGTATTGAAAGATATTAAAATGTTATAACCTGTATTTGTAACATGTATTCTGTTACAAATAGAAGTTATATCTTGTATCAGTAACATATTTTAATTTAAACTAAACATTGTAAGAAGTATTTGTACGATAAAATAAATATAATACGTTTTGTACTTTATAATCTAATAAAAGCATAACGGACGAATAAATGGAGAAATCATTAATTTTAAGCTTCTTCTGAAAGGGATTTATAATTCATGGAAAACGAGCAGGGAATTATTATTGGTTTTTATTGGGTGAAAATCCTATAAGCCGGTTTATGGTATGAGAAAATACTTGATATAACCGTCCATATAACCGTCACAAATTTAAAAAAAATGTTAATTCTTCGTTTTTATTATTTTTTATGCTATGTATGTACAGTGAAATCTAAAATATTTTAACTTCTAAAGACTATAAATCTCGTTGAAGATAACATAGATATATGTCTAAACTGGTACACGGAATACAAGATGTGAAATGAATAAGAATATATGTGAAAGAAATTTGTAACAGAGAGCTTTTACGTCAAATATGTGCCGTGTGTTGAAGAATAAGTAATTTATCTATAAAGTATGTTGTGTACTAGATATAGTTTACCTGTTCTACAAAACTTTGTAGAACTTTTATAATATCCCTAATACCTTTTTAGATGTGCTTTGTAAGAGTATGAGTAATAGCTCCAGGAAAACGGCAACAATATATAAAAGCCGTAATGGTCATGATGACGGTTGGTATTAGAATTTAACGTAATCAATAACCTTTTGTTGTATAGTAATATCTTAATTCATTTTATATATATATATATTTACATATTTAAACTAAATCGCAGTCTTTATAATATTGAGCTAATCTAAAAACGGGTATAGTAATAATCGTTTTAAATATTTACTTGCTCAAAGTTCTGGTTTAAAATTAACACCTTAAACTGTTGAAGGATAATTTCTTCGATTATAGCCATTAATATTCAAAAGACGTGAGTCTTGTTTCATTACTTACGAATTTACCGTTCTTTGAACATTGAATCACAACAAACATTAGAGGACGCTTGTGTATAGAAACTGATGACAAAACAGGTTTCAGTGAACATGGGTATATTTACATACACATATTTATTAAACTGGAAGAAAATTGTGTTGATTAAGGTAATTTTCTATACTAGTAGCAAACCACCGTTCAAGTAAATTATAGAACTTTTTGATATACAATTAAATTTTTCCATCTATATCTTTGGATCGTTATGAGCACTTGTGATCCCACTCTCAAATAATTTTCTATACATCAAATATTGAATGAGTATTCTGCAGAAGTTAGATTACAAACTGTAGCCAAAATTTGTTAGGCATTTAAATTCTGATTTTTTTTAGATAATACTATATTGGATATCCGGCGAAGATTACGAGAATCCGTTGGGTATTACACTTTAATACATTGTCTACTTGTGTATGTATATACAATGCCAAACAAACTGTGTCT
>DWHU01000867.1:0-15236 GCA_018247975.1 Parides photinus | reverse complement strand
CAACAGAAGACCAGGGAGCTCTACTCACAGCGAGTCCAGCGCTGCCCGTATTCACCGGCTTCTAGCAATCTTCACTAGGTCATCAGGACCGACTTCATGAGGTCCTTCCAGCACTATGTAAGCCTATTATCACCATATCATCCCATTGACCGTCACAACCTTGAAGCAATGTGCCCTGCCCAATGTCACTTAAATTTAGCAGTTCTTAGGGATATGTTGGTGACCTTAGTTTATAATTGTAACATACACTGCTTAAGCAGTTAGCTGTTCTCATTAAAGATAGGTGTTAGTTTTCTTTACCTACAGTAAAAAAATTAGAGATGCTAAGTTAGTAATGGCGATGAATACAATGAAAGCTTTCTGCCACAAAAATTTACATTCCAGGAATTTTAAATAAAAAAATCATTATTTAGATCACTGTTGTTTAAAATAAGTTTTAAATGCTATTTTAAAACAAGACATAATTTCAAAGGTCAAATGTGGATGTATAATTCCTATCATACAAGATTCATTAATATAGTTCACATCCGAAAGCGTCATGTGTATTATTAAACAAATTATCACTTCGCTATCGCATAAGGAAGTGAAACCGAGCAAGTGTGGAACGGAGATAAGTTTTAACCAAGTTTAGAACGTGAAACAAACTTAGTTTCGTTAGATATTTCAATCGGGTTCACGTCTATTAATCCTACTTCAGTTCAGACAAAACCACCCGTGGGGTCCGTGTATAAATGATTAGTAAATGCAATTGTTGTATTATAAAACAGAGAGATCTTCTTGCATACCGATCTGTGTTAACGAGAAGCGATTGAGTAACTTAAAACTTGCAATTAGTTATTAAACATTACGCAATTTGTCCATTATCTCGCCAGGCGGACCAAGACGACGGTTGATTTCTCGTGTCCATTAGGCGACGATTACTGTCCAAGCAGACACGTAATCAAACCGAAATTTCGAAATATCAAAGGGCAATGAACATTGAGTTTGTGAAGGTCACAAAAACTAGCAACTCGTAGAGATCAACATGAAAAATATTTGTTACTGGTGGTAGCCATTATTTGCTTATGGTTAGAAATTGCAATTAGTTTATTAATCGACAGCTAACTATTTTATTCGACTTGGTGAAAAGATGAGCAGTACGTACACTTGAAGGTAAGTGATCCTTCTCATTAGTTTTTGCAGGGTAGTTAGGATAATGATGCATGCATATGCATACACTGCACCATATACGACCGTTGTCTTTACCCTAGCTATTTTACTAGATACGGCACCATACGGATTGCAACACAATTGTTTGACGGCAATAAAAGGACCTGCGATGGTGGTGGCAACCCTTAACGCAACAAGGATTTATTTTACGTGACTTTTATCTAATGACAAACACTTAAGCAAAAATAATTTTAACAATATTTGTTTTGTTAAATTATTAACTAACGTTACAAGTTAATTATTAATGAAATAACATAACCACATAATAATATATATTAAGCGAACATAAAAGAGATGTTTACGTTTGTGAAATGAGTTAACTATAAGATTTGATTAAAACAACAAACGTTATTAATTAACTGCTAATGATATCATGACATATACCGTGTATAGATCCCGCGTCGGCGTCGTAACGGTTATCCTATGCTTTCCATACATACATACAGTAAGTTATTAAAATATAAAACACCGCTGACCGCGCAAAAACCTTAGCGGCCGGTCGTTGACTTGGTGGGGCACTTTAGGGCTGACGTTGCAGCCCGCCGGTAGCGCGACTAACAATAATACTTAAACAAGTATTTATTTCCCTTTGTGACAGGCGGAAATTACGAGCTGTATTAAAATCACAATAAAACACAAATATCGTTTCAATGAACTATTGTTGCGCAATAGCGGCAACCAAGTGACTTTATTAAACTACACGCGTAAGTACAACATTACAAACCAGATAACGATCCGCATCTGATGACAATCGCAAGGTTGTAAGTAGCATTGTTAATCTGGGGATCAAGATTCCAATTCAACATAAGCGTGACACTAAAGACAGGTTGCCCTAAAGTTCATGTTTTTTAATGTATTTTGTATAAAGTTTTATATATTTGTCGAAACTTCGTAGAGGTTGTTATGCACATCATTCGTGAATCAAAAATTGTTTTTTTTTTTGTGTATTAACGTACTTGTGCAATGGGTAATAATATTTTTTGCACAAACGTTTTAAACAACCCTCTTGATTTGATTACATATCAGTCGATGCTCAATCTACGCACTACAAAAAAGTACCTATTTAAAAAACACTACGTGTAAGCGAGATTTCAAGCAATTAAAATGCAAATGGACGTCGGTGCGCAATGGAACCTCGCGAACAGATATAATGGGCCGAGTTCGCCGTCAACGGACCACCGGAGAAATCTTACCATTTGCATAGTGTACCAGAAAGCCCACAAAGAACACAACACCCACGTGGCCCACGCATCGTTCTTATTGAAACGCCTCTGAACATTTATTATTTAATTTTGACAGTCGTGCAAATAAAAGAGCAAGACAATCTATTGGAAATGAAAATAAAATATTTTTAAGCATCGCACTTTCCACGCTCTCGTATTGGACATTTACAAAATATCTCGACTGTAACTTTACCCTTGGCGTGTGATAAAAAACCTATTATTGATCAGCGTATTGTCATCGCCGACCTGACCTACAAGCTGGTAAGAAGCAAGCACATGTGATATATAAAAATCCTATACTATAGTAAACGAAGAAATGAAAATGATTTTGTTTTTCTCTTTTTTCCAAATTCATGTATAATAATGAAAGTTTCCTCTAACGTGGCTTATATGTAAACCTTGACTTTTTTCACGGTTTTCTAACGTACACTAACATCACATCTTACATATTCTGTCTATAGAGTAATTAATGCTCTGCGTAAAATATATGTATAACAAGCACATGTGAATTTAAATAAAATGATTGTACACAAAATATAACCACGAGAAGGTCGCTAGTATTCAAAGTCAGAAACACGGTCGACGACAACCGAAGTTTCTAATAAATCTAAATAATTTCACTGCGCCAACGCATCGACGAGGCGATGAATCAGAATAAAATTTGACGTTCCGCATTCCAATGTAAAATTCATTCACGGGTCGAAACCGAGTCGTCTAGACTGTGTGTCGGAGAAAGGTGACCATTCACCGTCGCGGACCGTGCCGCTGCCGTCGAGACGCGCTCACTTACTCGTTACCGTTAAACATCTTGTTACCACATGTTAAATGAAATCGTTTTCGTATACGAACACTAATCATATTACTAGTATAGTATTCG
The DNA here is from genome assembly GCA_018247975.1 of Parides photinus. Lineage (NCBI taxonomy): Eukaryota > Metazoa > Arthropoda > Insecta > Lepidoptera > Papilionidae > Parides > Parides photinus. The sequence goes on along the minus strand of DWHU01000867.1, from coordinate 11,927 downwards.
AACACTATATCAAATTCAACGATGATTTTTTATTGTCTATTTCCAGCATGTTACGAACGGGGTCGAAACCTCGTAATATTTCCAGAATTAGATTGAAACTGAATAGTCGATCAATAAAGGTGGATGGTTTTCAATTAGAATTCTGTTGGAATAAGTTGGACAAAATACCGACACAGCGCTAGTTCACGGAAACGAAATTTATAAACGGACAACTGAAATTGAGAGAGCGATTTAACGGCGAAGTAAACCGTAGTCGGTTACTTTCCAAAGAGTACGATAGCATCTACATGACGGTCAGTGCACGAGCGTTTGGGCTTAATAGCAGCACACCGCGGGGCCAGCATCCGCATAGCGACAGCCTCCCGACACTAAATGAAAGTTGATCGCGCAAGCAAAAACGCCGCTCCAGAGGCTCGCGCCACAAACACCGGCCCGCTGTAAACATTCGGCACCGCCAGGGTTGTCACCTCTACTACACTTTTAATAATAAGATAGATAGGATAAATCATTTATTTATTTTATTTATTTATTAATTTCTTTCTTTTCTTTCCATTTGTCCACGCAGTACAAATACATGCAAACACATATCACAATACAACAATTTCTGCATTATAAACCATATATGTATTTACAGGAAATGTGTTTAAACATAACGAGACGATGTTTTAATGAAAAAGAAAAGAATCTATTCAACGTCGAACGTTAGCCAAACGCAATCGTAAATTTCTTTGCTAATCAAATTTCTGAACCAATGAGTTAAAAATCACATCTTTTTCATAGAATAATATTTTAGTAAACGTGCCAACATTATTTACACTATTAACTAGACTAGTGTTAGGGAATGTTTACAACAATAACTGAATTCCGAATTTGAACTCGAAACTATTTATTTGTATTTTTGTCGCCGTAACTGATCCGAAGTTTTTAGTCCTCTTTTTATCAATTATGATAACAAATTTAAAGTCCTCATTTTCTTTACGTAATCTGCTGACAATTCATATTTTTTTTTTAAATTACAATGGTAAATAATTAACCCTTTATGACACTGGTGGCCAGGCTCTTGTTGCCTAAGACTCTCTAGGAAGGTGACACCACAGTTTCTATTTCAACAGCAGATTGTTCTGGTCTGTATATAATCTGTGAACTACTACTATTACTGGGGTAACGGGAATCAATAGGGAACATCTTACACCTCAAGCCGGTTCATACAATGCGGTCGTACATTGCATATCATCTTAATTATCATTGCATTGTCATGGGCAAGCAAATTTAACATCAGATGAACGCTCGCTCGTTAAGTCGCAAAATATTATATACGTTTTATATTTTAAAAATTCAACAGTGGTTTAAACTGTTTACATTAAAAATCAAACTTGGTCACAGTATACTACGAGAGATCTGATCATACGCTCTACACGACACTATTTCTTAGAAATTAGGCATCGAGAGCAGTGTAGTGTATCTTGGTGTTATTTAGGTAGATCCTACTAATATAACAATCTTCAATTCAGTGCCAAACGCGTGGGAGGTAAAAGAACTCGCAGCGAGCATATTGTGAATTTATCTAATACATTTATATATAAGGTAATAAATTATGTAGTTATCAATCGAATGCCATCAAACAAACACATCGATGATCCTTATACGCCTTTGTTAAAACTTTTGTATGAATAATTTATTTCTCACATATATTTTATTAATGAAGCTGTAAATAGCCCCCCTATCGCTCGTACAAACGTTGAAACAAATATAAAACTATCCACTCTTTAAATGTGAGTCGCAAGACGATTCCAACTGTATGCCAACTGAATACTGCGAGGCTGCGTCTGGAGTGGGGCCCGTGTTAGTCGTGTTATCTCATAAAAGTATCAATGCAAGTACCCATCAGTGAGGGTTGAACGTGGAATTAGGTTAAAGGTTGGGGCGGTCGACGGCGCGCGTTAAGCAGTTTTAGGGTCGAGACGACATGGAGCGATCATAATTCGTTCCGAAATAAACTCCAAATTATGTCGTAAAACAATCTTTGCCTTTTGGTTGAGTAACCGTCATGTTTTGGGCCCCTCTATAATATACACGTGTACAGAATTTGATTACATTTTAATAACGACCAAGTTGTATTGTATATAACAAAACGTTTTCCTGTTGAACATACTTTACAGAAAAATAATGAAACATTGAAATAGTTTGAAACTTTATCAATACAATGAAGCGTTGCGGGAGGTTTTTCGGCAAAATGTAAAAAGTTGTCAGTTGCTAACGTGAAATCGGTCAATCAAAGCGATCCGATCCACAACTAAATCCCCGTCAAATGGCACTGGAAAATGGGGTCAAAGGGATATAGGGCACCGCATACCCCCGCAGGTGGGACGCGGAGGGCCGTGTGCATCCAATAATATATATACACCTACAGGATATACCCGGCCTGCTTCCGATTGTGTACACGGCTCTCTAAAGGAGCTGACAGGACGGAAAATTGTGTTGTGGCTAGTGAGCCAGGGGCCCGTGTGACAATGCACTTGTTTTTATTGGCACAAAAATTGGCTACATCGAAGGGATGCGAGATATTATTGTCACCTAATTAGATTAATATAACAAAATTTTTATAATATTATGAGAAGTTATAACGGGCCATTCTTATATAGTCATGATTAAATATACAATCACAATAATGTCTGCATGTTATTTTCTAGTACTATAATTACAAACCGGATGAATTTATATGTCACATCACATACATTGCCACATTACAAACAAAATTTCCAATATATGTTGTAAGTTTTATAAACATTATTGAATAATTAGAATTATATTTAGGTATTATATATTTAATATATTATTAGGTATTAATACATGTAATATATTTTTTTTATTATTTGTCGGTTTTTTTTTTATTTCTAAAAAAATTATTGAAATTACCTTTATTAAAATCGTTTAAGTGAAATTTACATGTAAATTAAATCATTTGACTAATTAAAGTTACATTCAAAGTGCAGAAAAAAATCATGTGATATTTTTACTTGCCTCATTTCATTGATTCAAATTTACCAGACAAAAATCTAAAAGTGCTGCTATGTAACATTAATTTGTGCAATGCTGGGTTAAAATAATTATGAGCAGAAGGTAATTAGATTCATAATAAAACAGGCAAACCACACTAGATTATTTTTATAAATGTACAATATTAATTTATAAATAGAAAAAAAGGGTTTTGCACATGAAATTACTAATATAAAGAGGTTTTTGGGATTACTGGTATAAAAAATCTAACTCCTAATTCTTAATTTAAAAACATAAACTTTCTAAAAATGAAAAGAAGTATGGTAATGTTTAAAATATAGATAACTTACATTTGTTTTTGGCATTTTCATCCATGAGCATGTTGAAGTGGTGGTGACGGTTCCACGCAGCCATTTTGCCTTCGTGAGGAGCCCCGAGAAGCACCAGGGCCGCCCCGGCGGGCCCAACTCCGTCTAGGGGCTCCAGTGTCCTCAGCAGGCTTCAACTTTGGCACACACTCATAACCCGAAATACATAGCTTACACACTGTTCACCGTTTCAGATCGCCGTCGCCTCGGACGGCGGTGTCATCGGCGCCGACGCGCGCCACACATGCCTTTGCACTTCCTGCACGCACTAGAGATGCACTCGCGGGTAAATAAGCACGATCAACAAGCCGACCGGTGAATCACCTCCGACGCACGCCGCACCGCAAAGAGCAGCCCAGCTCCGCGTGTCGGCCGACCACTGACACCCAAACACTCGGCCCGCGTCACGTGTGCGCCGCCACTGCCACCGCCACCGCGCCCGCACCACCAACAAACACTATCCCCGCACGAAAACAATCATGCACACCCGACTAATTTCGATTGATGAAAATGGATAAATGCAACAGAATGGAACGCGACGCGAGGGAGCAAGACGGGCAACACGATTTCCCTTCCTCGATACGATCCAACCCTCGCGGCCTCGAACCGATCTCGCGAGCCGCGAACAAAATAATAACAAATGTGCATGAGATGCCCGCTGTATTATGTGCACGTGGGTTGCGTCACAGAGCTGATTTGATGAGAACTCTCATCAGAAATCTAGGACGAACGTTTTATAAAATTGCGACGGATTCTCTTAATACAGACTACAACTGGTGCAAGTTTGAGAACGGTTTCAAAAATTGATGTAATTCGAACTACACCATTTTATTCACACGAGCATCAAAAGTGAACGCTTGGTTTGAAGCTTCACTTAAGAAATTATAAAGTCATCAATTACACTATTAGTAAACAAAACACAGCGCGTAATACATTCAGAAAAATTGTATTTTGGAACACAAATCGCGAACGCGTTGATCAAGCGCGACAAGTAGGACAAAACATGGCAGACTCGATGAAAAGCACACGAACTTTGTCTGTGGTAGTTTTATTTTTAATCGCTATGGTTTCCTCTGCGTTCCATTATAAGTTTTTTTTTTTCGATTCATTGACTATTTCGCTAAAGTACTAAAATCACTTCTGGCTTTATAAATTTCATCGTATTTATTATGCTTAACAACTTTACACTAGTTAATTAAAACAAAAAAAAGTTATTTGAATTATTTCCATAGACAAATTTATAACAAAACAACTGTTTCCTAAGAAAACATATTTTACAATTATTAAATGAATTAAATGGGTTAAAAACATTAAAGTTTTGATTTTCAATTAAAATGCTTGTTTTATTATTTTACATTAACATAAACAATTATTTCTGTCTTAATGAACATCGTAACCTTAGTATCTACTACAACTAACTACATAAATTGAATTACTCACAAATAACTTCTATTAGATGAATACCGTTTTATACAATAGTACACTTGTGATTGCAATACATTTATGTTTTAAACAAATGTAAAACTTATGTTTCTGTAATGAAATTAAACGGAAATCGAGTTAAATTGTTATGATGTCATGTATAACAATATCAAAGTTTTCATGTAATTGCCATTTTAGATGTAAAAAAAGTGTTTAGGCCTGATTTTAAACTTTGTTTTAAATAGATAAACATTCGACGTCAACTGACAATACTTAGTTAGCAGTTATTAAACTTATATAATTTTTAAATAAGTTTATTAACTGCTGTGATACCATTAATAACGTTTTTGATTGAATCACCAGATGTCCTGATTGTAGTTTTCGTTTTCTGCTTGTAATCCATAGACAATTCATTATCTGATGCCATTTTAATGTTTCAATGCGTCATTGAATCTGAAACATTTTAACATGCTTTGTACATGTTTTCATAACTATAGTTACAGAAATTAACCTTTGATAATAAGTAAGCTGTGTGGGAATTAGCATTGCATTCTTTTATTATTTAGTGTAAAATTTTATTAAACAACATGCCTAAACGAGGTGGAGGACGCATGAGGAATTGGAAAGCTGATAATGATCATTTCGGTAATTTTAAATTAATAAACTTTTATCTATTACCAAAAGTCCTGATATTTTTAATGTGTTATATATTTTCTTATACATTAAGTAGACTTGGTCGTTTGACCGATTGAAACAGCTAGTCTACTAGGCTCGTAATCACAACGTTTGCTTCCTCATAACTGTACATTAGTAAAATCTCAAAACTATGTTTAATGTTGACCTTCTTTTATAGAACACGATGATCGTATTAATAACTCCAGGCGTGTCAGTTTCAAGCCAGGCACAAACAAAGGAAAGAATAAATTAAATTTTTGGAAAAATTCAGCTAAATCTCTTCTTAATGATGATGATGTTGATATGGGAACATCAGGTGGTCAGGGATCTAGAAGACCGTTCAGAGGGCGTGGAGGCCGACTCGGCTCACCGGCACCAGGATCCCGTAGATTACCCAAGAAGAGATTTGTGGCGGGAATGTTACCATGGTATCAAATAATCATACCATATGGTGCAAAACATGACAAGGAAGTTGTATTGAGAGCCCTTCTTAATCATATTGCTCCCGATATTTTTATTCCACATTACTACAAGATAAATGGTAACGCTGCTGTTTTCTATGTGGATGATGTTAATATTGCTGAAAAACTATTTCAAGCTGATAGAAAGATTTTAATGTCAGATGGCTTCAAGTTAGTAGTCATTGTGAGAAATTCTGTGCCTAATATAAATGTGGATGCTGAAATGAAAGAAAAAATGAAAGTGGTAATGGCCAAAAGATATAACCCAACAACAAAGGCTTTAGATCTCACAAAATTTCATGCTGATCCAGGTAAAAATGTTTATTATTCGTTTTTTTGGTAAATTTTGTTTCTGTAAAAGAATGCTAGTTTAAGTTTCACAGTGCGTGATAGCATGCATCTCATCAAGTTATTGTAATCCATTGCTAAATAAATTATTAATGTAATAGGTCTGGTGCAACCTGCGCGTGTCATAACAAATACTTGTAACAAAATTTATTATATTAGCTCTATCAGAAAGTTCTGTCCATTCATGGTACTTCACTTCTAACTTAGTGTATATTCATGTGATGAATACTTATTTTTTGGAGAAATTTTTCCTCACAGCTAATGCAACATGCCGTCTGCATTGTGATGGAAAACAACACCTCGTCAGTTCGCCAATTCTGTCCTTTTTATGCTATAGCAGCTTTCCTTTGATCCAGTTGATTGCGTTATTGTTGGTATTCACTATCCCATAGACACTGTATCATGGATTTTCAGTGAGCACAGTCTTAATAATGTCCATATCATTAGTTGCTGGGTGGCCGCTGCAGTCTTCATCTTTCAACTCAAAATTGTCTGTGCTAAATTTGTTGAACCATATGCGAACGGTCATAATAGTGGTAATACCGCTGCCATACAAGGAGCTTCAAAGCTCTTTTAAAGCAATGGTGCATAACATAACATGCTGCAAATGCATCTTTTGGCTCTCCATATTAAATGACAAATTGTGAAGTTTTCGTCACTACCAAAACATACTTTGTAAGAGCTCTAAAAAATTAAAGTGTTGTGTATTAAAATGTTATTGTAATGAACAGAAAAATAAATGGCGTTTTTAAAGGAAACTTGTTACATTTCGTTTAAGGTTAGTAAATTTTGTGCATTATGCTAAAATTAATATTTGTGTTGTACACAGATTTGTCAGAAGTTTTTTGCGCCCTGTTCCGGCCTGTTATTATGTTAGCAGCTATTGAAATTATATTTGAAAATATACCAGATATTGAGGCTTTGAACCTCAATGATAACAAACTACATGGACTCGAACATCTGAAGATACTCCAGACGAAATTAAAAAATTTGAAGATTTTATACTTAGGTGACAATAGGGTAATACTTTTTTTAAATATTCTATCTGATTGGTGGTCGTGAATATTTCAATGCTAATGTTGATACCATAGTCAAATGGTTATCTCAGAAAGTATGTAAAGCAGGTATCACGAAAATTAAAAGTTTATACATTAATTGCATTAAATTTTTCAGATTCCGTTTCTTGGATCTCTAGAATCATTGAAGTCTCTACCGCTTGTGGAATTGTACCTCAAAGGCAACCCATTGCTGAACAGGTTTAATGATCATGATATTTATGTCAGGTAATATTTATTTGATTCAAATTTGGTTTAATCATACGCTCTGAAGGTTGGTAGCCTGGGAGCCAAAAAGCTAACCTTATGACAATTTCATTGATTCTTACTAATCTCTTTAGATAAGTTAAACAGTGATTTTTATGTCTACATAAAAGATAGGGAATGGTGGAATCTGAATGAAGGGGTAAGATTTGAAGAAAAATTACTGTGTGGACCTACCTGTGAATGTTGTATTTCAGTTCTATAATAAAAAAATATTGTTATATTTTGTAGCCTTGCCCAGAATTAAATACACCAATCTTATTACATTTTAAAAAAATTATACATTACAAAGAAAGTAATGTTTATTTGCGTATTTTGTATAATACAAATCTTTCCATATTGTAATTGTAGTTAGTAAAATGTATTACACAATTCTGTTATTTTGTAAAACTATATTATCGGGTTATTTTCCATTGATTGTAATAAACAGATATTGAATTATATTCTTGGCTGTGATGCAAAGGTCTTGATTTTCATTTGGTTGCCACAATTGAAATGTTATGTTAAAAAGGGGTTCATGTTATAGTTCCTTTTTCTCAGAAATGTGAATGTTGTTTAATCGAGACAATTTTCATAATTATCAATTTATTGGTTTTTATATCATAACAGTCACACATGTATTATCATAAGTCCATATTATAAGTATTGGTTTATGCGTGCTTGTTTTATATCTATGAAGGCATCTTGGTGAGTCACAAAATGTAAATCAGATATTACTCCATAATGTATATTGTGTTCTATACAAGTTTGTTATTTGTATAAAATTATATTTTTTATTAATTTCCCGGTTTCTTATATTTACGCAAATATTACACATTAATAAAACAAAATTTTACGGATTTTATCGCAGTTACTTTAAATATGACTACAACGCACACTTAGCATGTTCTGTATAGAAATAGTAAAAAAAAATTATTGGTTTGTACTTCATAGTGACTATGTATGTACTAAATGCCATCTCAGTCCTTCTGTGACTATGAGCAGTAAACACCACTCTGTACTTTGTGGTAATTAATTATTTGGAGAAATAAACAATAAAATCCGAAAAATTTTTTGGAAAATCTATATCTCAAATGTAATCAAAGTTTGTAATGACATGGGATAGTAGAAATTATAATAGATTTCATAATGTTATTTGTGTTAGTAGATTTGTTTAGATATCACACTGCCAAAAAATTTTTCAAGATTTGTATACATATTAAAAAATTGCTATATAAAATTTTATAATGTACAATCTTGAAAAAAAGTGTTTTAAATATTGTTATAAATACGTTATTAATTCTTCCTGGAATATCTTTCAAATAATTGGTGGATTTTGATTTTCAAGACTTTAATCCGTTGAAAATGTTGAGTCTTAAGTTTTTAAGTATGTTTGTTGTAGAGATAAACTGATCCCTAATTTTTCATTGAGCTTAATTTTTAAAATATTTTGAGTTTACCAAGTTAAGATAGCTACTGCATATAATTAAAAAAAAAATACACTAACGAAAATTTTTATGTTAATTGGTTTTTCAGGTAAACAATATGAATTAAATTTGGTACTATTTTAGATCCTAATATTAAATTTATATCATATACAACAAAGCAGGGAATAGGTTGTTACATGGTTATCATAACTTAACAGTTGGTGGATTCTTGGTCAAGCTCAAACCCATCTGATTATAAAAATGTTTTTGTATTCTTAGTGATTTTATCCAGAACAAGGCAGAATTGTAAATCCACTTGCTTTCAGTATGCAAAGTAATTTTAAAATAGATACATAATTTATTTTAAAATCAGTGGATTTACAATTCATATTAAATTTGGCTTTAGTTTTACTAATGTTTGTTTGAGAGTTTCAGAGGTCATTTTCACCTGTTATCATATTCTTTGTCCAGTGATGTCCGGAAAAAGTTTCCCAAACTTGTGCGACTGGTGAGTATTATTATCAACATTCTGCCTCATTCAATGAGCTTATTTTTGACACCACGTTGAGAAGTGCATACTTACTCTTTTTTATAAGTATTATAAGCAGACTGCATATTATGCTTGATGTAGGGTAGTAGTGAGAGCCTGTGAATGTTAATAACACCATGTTTTGTTATTGTAAGTAATATTTTACATTTGCACAAATTTTATTGCGTTATATTTCAATATTTTAAAGTGTTGTTTAAGGTTATATTCTGTTCCAGTTATATGACCATTTATGCATGATGACTTGAGTGCGACATTTGCAGATAGCTAATGGAAGCCGTGATAGCTCAGTTTGTAAGGCGGTCGAATGCGCTATGCATCTTGAGGAGGCGCGGGTTCTATCTCCACCTACTGGGCTTGAGCTTCCGGTGAAGGAAAACATAGTGCGGAAATCGATATGTTCCATGGACAGATATTTCCGATAAGGACCTGGAATCTCTACTTTTAGGTTTCACTACACCGTAGTAGGTCTTTGAAATCTCTGGTGATCTAAAGTTGTAAATAAATGTCCCAATTTAAATACAGCCCAGAGTTGTGCACGTTTAGAAAGAGATTTCACAATACTTATTTGCCTGATTATAGTAGACGACCATGTTAACTGATGTATTACACATAACTGTTTCTTTTTACGCATATGCGTAACAAGCATTCAATCGCAGAAACAGAAACTCATGTTTCATTGTTCAGGATGGAGTGGACTTGCCGCCTGCAATAGGGTTCGACGTGTCTGATAACGTGGCGCTACCGCCACGTCAACAATCCTTCCTCATCGACCCAGCGGGTCAAGACTTGGTGCGGGAATTCCTTACTCAGTATTACGCTATTTTTGATTCTGAATCAAGACAGTCATTACTAGAGGCTTATCATGAAAATGCGACAATGTCTATGGCAGTAAATTACTTAACTGGTGACAGCAGAAATTCTCCAACTACGAGGTTAGTAATACCACTGTATATGTGCATATTGACGGTAGGTATGTCTAAGGTCTGTATAAACGGTTTCGCATCTGATCTTGTAGGGCATAAAATTTTACATTGCGTGCCTTAAAAATACGGGTACAAATTGAGTGTGTTAAGGTCCCTAACAATAATTATCACAGTAGAATTGATGTGACGGTACGTCAGCGGAGGTGCTCGAGGTAAATGATAAAACATCAAGTAGAGAGCGCATGTGCGTTCCGATGTGCTTTAACAGAAAAAAAGTGTAGAAAAACAGACTATTGCAGAGACAGTGCTAGGTGTGACCAACGGTAGTATTTACTAAGTCTTTCTTTTGACGCTGTTACATTTATGAAGATAAAACTACATGAACGAACTGTCCCCAAAAATATTTTTTTTTTAACTTACCCAATATTTAAATAATAAAAATAGAACAAGTAGTCTGGAATCAATAACGTTTGTAGTATAATGTTCAATGTACTTTTTTTCTGCAGATTGACTCAGTACATTTCAAATAGTCGCAATATCTTAAGAATTACGGAAAGAGAATCGAGGCGAAGGTACCTTCGGACCGGCAAACTTCAAGTAGTGTCTTTCCTATCTGACTTGCCGAAATCAAATCACGACTTAATTGGCTTCACTGTGGATTTATTAGTTTTTACTGTAAGTATTACTCTTGATATAGAAATTACCAGGTTTACCTTGCTACAATCTATTGTGTACTAGTGGTAGGTGCTGTATGGATGTCGGGTGTTTATTGCCGGAAACTGTCTGGGTAGGTACTTAAGTACATTTTTAACTGTAGCAATATTGCATCAGAAATCAAATATCCGAATGCTGTTTTTCTTAAAACATGTCAATTTATTTCCGATATTTTCTTTCACTGGGAGCTTCAAGCTCAGTGGGGATTGAACCGGCGGGCGTCTCTTCAAGAAATACAGTGCGTACGACTGTATTACAAATTAAAGTGGCTTTATATTTCATTTAGTTTATTTATTAGTCATTCTTATTAACAACTAGATCTGTTCCATAGCCAACGATGATCATGCTCACGATGAACGGCGTCTATAAGGAAACGGCCAATGTCGGAAATCCAACGCGCTCGTTCCAGCGGACATTCGTTTTAGTGCCGAACACTGGCGGCGGTTACTGTATCATCAATGACATGTTTTACATAACCAACACAACAAAAGAACAGGTGAGTAAAACATCAACGTAAATAACAAAATTTGCTATAAGATTTATTTTTGATACAACGCTTAATAACTTCCTTAACTAATATAATCTTATATGTAATCTCAGTAATAAATATGTGTTTCATTTATCAGCAAGTTAAAGTATTTTTCTCAATTCACAATACATATTTTTTTTTACATGTAATGTCAATGTTAGTCCGTCATTTAATATGTTATTCCAGTAAATGATTATTTCAATATCTATCAATGT
>DWHU01000866.1:0-15237 GCA_018247975.1 Parides photinus | reverse complement strand
AAGCATCCCTTTCTCAATCTTGGTCACTACATCTTCTATTACACCACATCGTTCACTTATCACACCTTCCAAACACCTACAAAAAGAATCCCTATATGTAGACTTCCCAAAGTTGATCCTACAGAACAAAATTGTAGAAAAACGTACCCAATGTTATAAGACCAGATCAGTTTTCTCTATTTGACAGCCGGACTTTATGACGATGCCATTATTACTGATATACTAAATATTATTCTGTAATATACATTAGTATCAAACAAAAAACTCACCATCAGTGAAAGATTACTAGAAACTAGTAAGTCTCGTATAATTTTGCAAATTTTTTTATCGATGTTGTAAAGGCATGCATAATTGCCAGCAATAAAGTTTTTAACGTAACAAACAATTTGCCGTAGCTCAACTTTAGCTGGTCGTGGGTCGTCTTTTCCTGCCGCCAAATAAAATTAATCATTTTCTACATGTTTCGCAATAGCAACATGTCAGAAGCAACAACCAGGTTGTGTACATCATTCTAAGTATATAGTTTGTTATGAGCAGACTATTAATTTACTATCTAGTAAACGTCCTGATGTCGTTGCTTTGTTGAATTAAAAACTACTTGTTCGTACAGAGTGCATAACTGTGTCGGATGAGGAGAGCCCGTCGCACTGGCACAAGCGGGACTACCGGTCGTTCGGGCCCTCCGTCACGTGGGAGGAGGCCGACTTCGATCGCGCTCCGCCCCTGTACAGCCTGCCGGTCACCGCCGCGGTGTGCGCGCCCTCTGACGGCGGCACCGTGCGCGTACACGACGGACACATAGAGGCGCGCGGTGAGGGAACACACACACATAATACTAAATTGAAAAAAAACAGGGAAATTAAACTACCCGTTCCTATGGCTGGACCTCTCGTTCCCAAATTGGATCAGATGGGCCCCTATAGGTACAAAGGAGTTTACATTGGCGTGCACATCTGCTATTGATGCTGAAGAACTAAAAAGTCGATTCGATTTAAGCAGATAATAGTTTAAAATACTCAGCCTCTGTTATTATAGCTGAGAACCATTCTAACAAACAAAATCCGTTCAGCAATTTGTTAGCCATTATACTGCAAACTAACAAATGCACTCATTAGATTTATAACACTACTTTCGTACTTCATCGCTCTTGTTTCTTCTATTTATATTTTATTTTCTTTTCTGGTGAAAATCAGAAACGATGGGTACAAAAATACTAACAATAGTCTCACTTATACATTTTTGGTTCACACAACGGAATTTAATAAATAATATTTTATAGCTTAGTTGCTAAGAATCTGGAAATATCTATACATTGCTAAACAATATTATGTCCATCCTGTCTTTACTAACGGAGCAGGTGAACGACATGTTAACTTTACTGGCCAATGTTGTGGAAGTCTCACATTTAATATAGAGGAACTCGTCTTCCTAAGTTCGGGTTTTAAAGACACTACATAAATGTTTAGATCAGTGATTCTCAACCTTTTTTTTGTTGCGGCTCATTTTTACCGATTTCAAAATTTGGCGGCACACAAAGAGAAAGATAAAAATTATTTACTTACTACAACACATTGCTAAATAGTTTATGACAAAAATTTTAAATATACGAAATAAACTAATATATTATACAATAATAACTAAACGTTTATTAAGTGATTAATTACAAGCTAATAATAAAACTAATTTTTAATGCGAAATTTCAGCATGATGTTTTTTGATAATTTAATTTATATTTGGTCGTATTTTTTTGTGGATTTAAATATATATTCATGTTAAAAACATTTTTCTTTTTAAATGATATAATTTAATTATATTAACATTATTATATATTTGCTAAATTTGGCGGCACACAAAAGTACCGCGGCGGTGGTTGAGGAATCACTGGTTTAGATGGTAAACTTTCCTTTTTTTTTTAGTTACAACGTTAAGACGGAGTGAAAACATGAGGTCAAGAGATCATTTAGAGTCTAACAGAACGAGTCGTGTGTTATGTATGACACTGTTGTATAAACGATGCGTGGTCGCGCAGGGTACGCGTACTCCGGGGGCGGCGCGCGCGTGCTGCGCGTGGACGTGAGCGCGGACGGCGGGCGCAGCTGGCGCGCGGCGGCGCTGCAGCAGGACGCGGCGCCGGCGCGCGAGCACTACGCCTGGACGCTGTGGAGCGCGCGGCTGCCCGTGCCCGCGCACGCCGACCAGGTGCTTGTCCAGCGTCTTCTACCTTCTAAAATCATATTACTAAAACAACAAACTTAACCGTGCTTGTAAATATTTAAAAAACAATTATTGTACTTTTTTTTCGCCTCGCCCATTTTACCAATTATGTTTTTGGGGTTGGCGCAGTGTGTCAATACTGATCTGTGCTAAACACACTGCTAGGGTGTGTTCGATTAGTAGCAACCGATCAAGTCGAGGGTCGGCCCTCTCGGGCACCCTTGATTCGGAATGCTAAGCGCGCACTGAGTGACAGTCCAAGCCGAGGTCCCCTCTCGGGGGTCTTGAGTCTAGTCACTCCGCGAAGCGACCGTCGAAGCATCAAAAGAGCTCGACGGCGCCCCAGCCCGGTGAATAACAAATAAAATATAGTAGCGGTCCGAGCCGAGCATTGCTACATAAAAAGGGCGGTTACAGGCCGGGCACCTGCCGTGCTCGGCCACTCCCGGCCCTACGCCGCTGATTATCTTCTATTTTACAGGAGAACGATTGGATATCATTATCCAACTAAAAAAACTAACTGCTAGGGTATCGGCAATGGTTTTTACAGACGACCGTTTGCCTGACGCTAACCCACCTTGAGAATACCGGTAATATTTAATTTCTTAAAGCGCACGTAACTAGAAAAGTCATTGCGCGCCTAGATTTGAACCCGCATCCCCCGATTCGGAAGTCGAGGTCCGAAATCACTCGACTATTACGGCTACGACTACTACAACTATATTTATAAAAAATATCTGAATGAGACATTCCCCTGATAAAGAAAAATACGCCTGCCCATAACAATGTGGTACTAGTTAGAATGATAAAGACAACACCACATTATGCTCGTCGTTATAGACAATAACTAATCTAATCACTTCACTAGTTAGCTACAACGCCCTTAAATTTGAAACACAGTACTGTTTGAAATAGATGCTGCAGTGGTATAAATCTAGACCTACCACCAGTAAAAATTCCTTCAAACACTTGTAACAGGTGGAGGTGTGGGTGAAGGCAACGGACAGCAATTTCAACACGCAGCCGGAACATTTCGAACACATCTGGAACATCCGTGGTCTGCTCGCCAACGCCTACCACAGGGTCACGGTGCATTTGGAACGCTGATTTGTGGACAAAATATTTCAAAGACATTCACATTTTCTTGTGCAAAAAATTATCGATTCAAGAAAATTAACCAGATACAGATTTACTTATAAGTAGTCAGAACAATTTACTTATAAGTATAACCTTATCATTTCACAGATAATAAATAAATGCAAATCTCCTGTTATTAGTGACAGTTATATTACTTTTAATTTAGTAAATAAATTACTAAACAAATCGACAAAGTCGTTTCGAGAATACGTTGTCTAGTCATACGTCGTTGTGTTTTCTTATTACGCCTTTAATTATTGTTCAGATTCTGAAATTATATCAAATAAAATATTCATAATATGCGTTTTTTATTTTTTTTTTATTCAACGAAGAAGGGGCATTCGCCTGGTGGTAGTAGGTAATACGGCAGTCCATAACATGTTATGGATTGGCACTAGTTGGAAAGGTATACAGCAGCATCTTATGCTCGTCGATTTGGGATTTAAAATGTCTCGTTTACCCAGTAAATTCACTAGCTACAGCATCTTTTCACCGGAACGTAGTAATGTTTACATACTATTGTTCAACGGTGGTACTTATCTAGACTTGGGATCGATAAACTGCATCTCTTTGGATGTGAAATTGCGACTAGTTCTATACGCAAATACTATTCTTTATATTACAACCTCCAAAAGTAGTCGATCCTGACCTAGATGCTCTCTGGCAACAGAGACTTAAAGTTTACACGTATTATTTCATTTTATGATGAGTTAATTTAGTAATAAGACAAATTATAATAAAAATTCAGCATTTCTTCAAATGTGTTTATACAAAATATCTGTGGTAAGCCATTCGTTTAAATATCGCTAGTTATCATGTTAATACACAGAAAAACATTTCTGAAAGTAAAATACTTTATCGATAGTGAAAAAATTTTTGTATTTGCTATCTAAAATAAGACGGTCACTATCCCCTACGATGTAACAATACTTAATGCAATTTATTCCACGTATCGATTGAAAGTACGCTATTTGTTATGTGCTAAGAGTAGTCACGTATTATAAATATAAAAATAGCGATATTATGGATTGATACAAGAGGATCTAATCTACGGGTGCTATTGTGTGTATGAATACGTCACTCAGGCGACAAGTGTGCACACGAGACGGTTATCTCGGACAGTTCAATGTTCCGGGCAGCGCCGCGAACATGTCAGTGATAAAGACGTTGCGCGGCGGCAGGAACACGCTCAATCGCTTAAACAACTACTTGTGGAATACGAATAATATATCAATAACCAGGAGTGCGACTAGGCAGCCTATAACAGAAGATGTATTAAGTTTAGAAATCCAGGGAGAGACGCTACAGTTCCCGCACGTCTGGCTGAGGGACAACTGCCAGTGCGAGCAATGCTTCCACCCGTCGGCTAAGAGTAGGATTCTCGATTGGAGCAAATTCGACTTAAACACGAAGCCGGTAGACGTCCGCGGAGACGAGGTTGCCGTGAAGGTGACCTGGGACGACGGTCACACGTCCCAGTACCGCCTCGGCTGGTTAAAATTCAGAAGTTTCACAGATAAACACCAAAGAGTATACAGCAACGAGCTGTACAAACCTAAAAAAACCAAGTGGATGGGCGAACAGTTCAAACAAATCTGTAAATACCACGACTACAACGATATCCTTGGTTCTGAAGAAGCTTTGTATAGTTGGTTAAGAGATTTGTCTATTTACGGCGTAACCGTCATAGGGAACACTCCGGACGACGAGGACTCCATCGAACCAATAGTAAGGAGAGTCGGCTTTCCAAAACAAACCCATTACGGCGTCAGATTCGTCGTAGAGAGCGTAACGAATACGAGCAATGTCGCGTATTTGTCCAGCAACCTGCAAATACACACTGACCTGCCATACTACAAATACTGTCCAGGGGTCAACCTACTGCATTATCTCGTGCAGACAAAGTCAAAAGGCGGAGAGAACACGCTGTCCGACTGTCATTTCATAGCAGAATATATGAAAGAGCATCATCCAGAAGAATATAAGACGCTAACAGAGACGGATGTGGAATGGAGTGACGTAGGCATTGAACACGGGAACGAGTTCCATAAACTGTACAGGTCGCCTGTGATATGTTTGGATAGACACGGCGAGGTCTCCCGGATCAACTTCTCGATACCGCAAAGGGGCAGCCACTTTCCGGGACCGATCCATCAAGTGAAGCCATGGTACGAAGCTCAAAGACTGTTCTACGAGCTGAATCAAAGGTTCTCGGCGAAGTTTAAAGTGGACGCGGGTAGCATTCTCGTGTTCGATAATATTAGACTGCTCCATGGAAGGAATCAGTACGAAGACCGCGAGGACAACGTGAGAAAACTGGTGGGCGTTTACATCGACTGGGACGAGATTTACTCACGGCTGAGGTCTTTGAAAGTGAAACTAGAGAAAACAAATTGGTACTGAAGAAGTTATTTTTGATTTCGAGTGTATCAACTGTGCTATGTTTACAATTTATTATATATTTGTACACATCATAACTAGAAGTAATAAAATGTAAGTTTGTGGGAACAAAGTATTGGGCAAAATAATTTGCATTCATTTTATAATGATCAAGATAAAAATTAAAACAGTTTCTTTAGCTAATTGGAAGACTTCTGACTACAACATGAATTTAAGTTCCACTGGAATTTATTGGAACAATGTAACAGAACAAACTCCAATATAAACGTACATCTACATAACATAGTGGAAAATATCATTGCCAAAACTCTTAATTACCCAATTGGTTTAAGAGTCCATGAATGTTGATATAACTTCACCTATCAATGTAGACCGTTTAATACTATAAGAAGCTCAGCGACTGTTACTTGCATAACTTAGGAATATGGTACAAATGTAGTTGTAGAGGGTCCACGGGAACTATAATAGCAAAATTTTAAAAGTAATCTTTGAGAAGAAAGTCAACGAATCTCTGATCTAAACAAAATCTAAAGTAGCTGAAAAATGTAACCGCTTAAGAATTGTGCGAGTGCTTCAGCCTCTTTTACATTAAAAAACGGTTGTAGTAATAACTATGTAAATTATGTGACGATGGTTTGAAAGGTGTTTGTAGCTAGTGCAATAGTGCAATTGCTGGTAACACATACAATGTGCTGCAGTGCAGATCAGATATGCAGATAACTGCAGAGTGATCCTCAGCGTACAAACTCGTTACAATTCACTATTTTATATGAAACAAATAAGAATATTTCTATTCATCATCTAACCTTACAATGATTGCTTATGTATTCAAAGGTTTTACTCTCATATTAAAAATTAAACTAATGGTGGACTATTTTTTAGAATGATGTATTAACTTTTGTTATGCCCTATGTAAAGTTAAATGTTGTCACATAATATAGGATATAAGCCAATACAGGAATAATAGGCAACTTGAATCTATATCTCATGTTATCTTATTTTTATACTGGTACCAGTTCTCTTCTGCGGAAGATCAACTAGGTAAGTACTAAAGCAGCTCTTATGCTCTGCTCGTAAACAGCAGTGTGCAAACATTACTGTGTGCCTGTTTGAAGTGTTATAGCTAGTGAAATTGATAGAGTACTGGAGACTTAAAAGCAACAAGCACTATGTTGTGCTATGTATACCATCCTAACAGGGATGCTGTGTTTTTGGGCAGGTGTATCATTTATCATAATGTCAAGGTGTCGCTGCTCATATATATTTAAATACTTTTTTAATAAATATACTGAAAATACTGGAATAATTGTTTAAATATTATGGAACATAACTTTTGTTTTCTATTTTTGTCATAAAAAATTTGTGCCTGTTTCATATTTGAACTCGCTTAGTTAAAAAGAATAAAAAAAAATCTGAACCATGTTTCTAAATATTTTTCTATTTCATTTCCACATATGCATCTACACAATAACCCCTCAAAGTAAACCTTCTCAATGGCAGTATTCTATCTAATTCCTCATTTTTTCCTTCTACTTCAACAAAAGGAAACCCTTCCAAATCAGGGTTAGAAGCCATAGATACAGCAGTCGACTCATTTGTGTGAAGAAACACTTTGAAACTTCTATTCTCAGGCATATCCTGCAATTTGCTACTTATTGTAGTGAGATTTAGACAAAAAGCGCGTAAGTTCTGCTCGGCTTGTACCAAATAAGCATCAGCGTTCTCATCATACATCGTGTTCTTATCAAAATCGAAAACAAACTTTACCACAGGCGTATAGTTTTCATCTGTAACAGCAAATTCAATACGTGTAAGTGTTCCGCTTTTCAAGCATTCCTCTGCACTTTTTAAGCACAAGTCAATATATTCATTAACCTCGGGATGTTTTGAGCGATATACCACAATACTGTATTTTTTTCTCATTTCGAAAATGTTTGGCGGATAAACCGAACTATAATATAATATGTTCTGAAATGCAACGGCCAAAAACTCTAAAGTAACATCGACAAAACAGCTATCCATAGTAAGTACAGGTTTGATTAACAAACACTAATATCAGTAATAACTAAATGAAACAGACCGACTAAAAAACTAAATCTGAAGCTATTCAATGTTCTGCTTACTTCATGAATCTTTGTAAAACTGTCTTCAGTAACTTAAAGTTGCTTAAAAGCGTCGTCTGCTTTAAATTACTTATATTAATTTTAGTAAATATTATTTTTTCATGTTTGATAAAATTCGGATGCATGTGTCATCTTCAGTTGTTTTTCGTTTAACTTCGAACGTAGCAGGCAAAGATCATACATCGTACAGCCTATTAGAAGTAAGTTTTTCTTTATTATATAGTTAGTTCTTGCATCTAAAATATGGATATAGTTTTGGTCTTAACAAGCTGTTCTAAAGCTATTACGAATTATTTTTAATAAGATTTCTTTAATTTTTATAGTAATATCGTATTAATCTTATCGTACAGATCGGGGACATCGTCAAGACAATCTAAGTGGGTAGATACGAAAGGCTGAGGGCCACATTCAATGGAAGATATTGAGGAAAGCCAAATATCCAGCAGCGGATTTAAACTTCAAGCTGGAGCTATTTTAAACTTGTTACTACTACTCTCATATTGTAAATTAGCCATGTAGCATGAATTTTGTCTGTCAGTGAAGAACTAACTCATGTATTGGTGAATAATCTATTCATGGCTTAACAATCACCATGTGATATTATTTTTCTAAGCATACTTAAATAATATTACTTCTCACTGAAGTGACCAGTTATTTTTGGGTAAATAACAGATACAAGTATGTGTTATGTATGGCTCATGTATTCACATCATATCATTTACAACAAGTTCATCATTTAATTATTTGACTTTTGGTAAACACCTTGGTACATAAAATAAGGTGACATATAAACAAACATGAAAACAAAACAAATTACTACAATTAATTTTTTTTTTTTTTTTACCATAACACCAATTAAGTTACAAATTAATTATTTATTTAATAAAGAATTATTTATCTGGGATTGCCTCCAAGCCCTGAAATTATAAATAAACATTAATACTACATAAGAGAACCTTATATTTAGGTTTTAGAAATTCACAGTAAGGAAAAAGACAAACATTTAGCAAAAAAGAAAGAAGTTATTGCAACTTACTACAACAGTATAAGCATCATTTGTAAGTCGTACATCTCTTTGATACATAGTGCGTTCCCACCTGTCACACATTGAACGCCGGAAATGCTGCAATAAAAAAAATATATTATAAAATAAAGGAAAAGGTGAAAATAAAGCTGCTGTGATTGTAGTCTTAAAACAAAGTGAGAGAGTACTGTAATTCAGTATGACTTTAGTTATTACACACACTGAAACAATATTAGTGCATCATATAGCAGAAATAGCACAATATTGTGTCATCTGGCAACAGAGACCTCCGACCATGAGTTATTAAAATTTTAAATAATATATTGTTTAAATTAATAAATGCTATATATAAAAAACATAATATTTACTAGAGTTAATAAATTATTTTAATCAAAAGGTTTTTAATTTTGTTAAGTGTTAATTATTCAAATTGATATTATTTTTGTTCAAGTAGGAATATGCTAACATAAGCTCAGTATGAGGATCTGCAGAGAAAAACTCAAAATTTACTCTTTATAAATAAAACTTAACAATGTTTGAGGTATATAACAGTGCGAATATTGCTATGAACGGAATTCCACATTTTGATCAACCAAAAACTTTTGTATGCTATTTACATTAACAAAGGTTAATATTAAATAACAAAATTAATTTATTAGTAGCCCATTTAGTTTAGAATTAAAATAGTGAAAGAAATGGTCTAAGATATAAAGAATTTGTTAACGTTTTAAAGATAGAAGTGTTAAGATTTTGTTTTTATGTCTTATATTTAAAATGCGTCTTTCACTATTTTTTATAAGTCTTTAAATTTTAGCGTATTTTTAATGTTAATTATTATGCATTGAAAAGCAACAGACAGAATACCCCCATACATTAACATCTCAGAGAATCTCTAGCTTTTAAGTTATGAATAGTCCGCACAGCTCTTTATTTTAGTAACTTAAACGTAATTTAACTAATTAATTTACATAATAAACGACTTAGCACATAAATGAAATCAAACGTTTTTAATATTAATATCAATAGGTTAAAATTTGCAGTGTTACCTAATAGACAAGCAAAATATACAACTTACGTTTCCTAAGACCAGGTTGTGGATGTGATACATGCCCCATCCTGGTAAACCCAAAGCCGCTGTTATGACGAAAAAACTTGGCAATATTTCGTACCACATATTTCTCGATAAACAGAAACTAAAAACTACTTTGCACTTTTGTTCCACGGGACTGACACTTATTAGCAATGTTGCAAGGAATGATTAGGGAAGACGATACGGGTATATTTAAGTGCCTACTCGTAATTTTCTTTCTTATAGCAAGTGCTTTTTGTATCGATACTTTGAAACAAAGTATCAATTTTGTATTTGTTTAGAGCAGGGATGAGCAACCTTTTTACTCATTGAACCATTAAAATTTTTAATTTTTGACAGGTCACACATTTTATTTATTATTTACAAAACAATTACGTATTCAGCAATCGAAAGATCGAATAAACCAAAATTACTTTAAAACTTAATTTATTTTATATCTAAATTACAAATAAGAGAGTAAAACCTATTCTAGGTTTGAAATAGTAATACTAAAACCTAAACAATTATCTCTTTTAATAAATTTTAACGGATACACGAGGATTTCTGCATCAGCGATGGTCTTAGGAGTAGTAGGAGTAGTGGTTAGACTTTTAACTAAACTTTGTTAATAATAAACATTAAAATAAAAAAAATATTTCAGGATGTAAAAATTTCGTAAACAAATTTTAATGCAAAATGAAAACAAACAAGATAGGAATAGAAAAAATTAATTAATTAAATTTTTTTAAGACAAATTTGGCACCGTTTTTTCGATACTATCTGATCAATATCAGGTGGTATTGAACAGTGAGGCTATCACGGCTTAAAGATTACTATACTTGGTGGCAATCCATAGGTACATTGCATGAAGGACTGTAAACCGGTGGAGCAGTAAGATCCTAGATTAGTGGCCGCGTACCGGCAGTCGTAGTGCAGGAGGATCCCCGACAAGGAAGACCGACGATTGGATGAAAGTTTAAGAAAGCCGCTGAATGCGGGAAACGCAGGACGGTTGAGTGGCGATTGTTGGGAGGCCTATACACAGCAGTTGGTGTCTGTCGGCTGATAATGGTATATATGTATGTCTATGATACACAAATTTTATTTATGTTACATTAAAAAACATAGAAAGCCTAGCAGATATTTTGAAAAAGCACTTACATTGCCGAGAACGAAGTAATGAAGCCACCACGTTCCATATCCGCCTACGCACACGCATCCTAATACTACTCCAAAAGCTGGTATTATACTGAACCACATTATTGAATCAAATTACAAACAGTGGCAGCAGGTTGCTTTTTATAAATTTGATTAGTTCACAATTAAATTCACTTGTCAACCGTGCATTATTTTTCAGCTCCTTTTTTATTGACTAGTATTTGTCAGTTATTTTGACTAATTTTCGATCATGTATTTAGAAAAAAAAAGGTTTAATGTCGTTCTCGTGTATCAAATAAATTGTTTATTTGATTTTAAATAACCAGTTTGCAAGGTTAAAATATTTAGCTAAAATGATTTTAAAGCATTCTTAGTCCGTGATGTGGGTGGAAGGCAGTAATACTTTCTTTCAAGTTTTGGAAAATTTACTGAATTTTGAAGGTTACATTTTGTTACCATAAGGTAATAACAGAGGACAGCTATTTAATTACTGGTAGTAAAAGCTCCACCTGCAATATTCCATAAGCAACAATAGCAACAAATAACTCTTAAACTTTAGAGTATTGTTTACCCAGCATAGTGTTATAGAACATGCTTTTAATATTAGTGATATTTAAGTAAAAAAAAAAAAACTGTGCACTTATTGAAATTAAAAACACTTTCGATTAAATGTTTTTATTATTAATAAAATAAAAAAAATCGTATGTTAAATTATAAAGGTATGTAAACATTTCTAAAACTACAACTAATAGACAAATATTAATATGAGTACATGTTTTTAATGCTAAGAAAATATCTTTGTATAATTCATACAACACTATTCTAGTCTCAAAGTAAGCAGATTATACTCGCTTGTATTATGCGTGCTAGATAGCTGATGGACTATATAAACACATTATTTTTTGTAAATATATATATTTCATACTTAGAAAACACTGAGACTTTAAACAAAGATTGTCCGTGGTGGGAATCGAATCCCGACTTCTTACTCAGTAGGCAGGTACACTAGTAACTAAGCAAATTGGTCAGTCATTAATATTAATTAAATGCTTATAAAAATTGTTACTCCATGCTGTTTGGTATAAGAGTATGGGGTATCTAAGAGATACCTTCACTTTAAATAATTGATAGTATTTGTAACTTATTAATAACCAATGAACACATGAAAAGTCATTAGCGTAAAAATCGTTGATAGGATTCAAATTCAACGGCAGTCAGTAAATTCTTGGCAACGGCGATGTGTGCCTGCTTGGTGTCCAGCGACTGCAACAAGTTACCAACTATATTGGCGTACGATTTCAATACTTCGTGGTCGATATTCTCAAGTAGGTTACTTCTGGGATTCCAGTAAAAGAGTATCTTCCTTTCCTTTAGAGAAATGTGGAATTTTGATAGCATATGTTTAAAAAGTGTCGCCAGGTCGTTCCGGCTCCAAAACCCGGAATCTCCGCTTTCGTCTATTTCCCACAGAAACAGCGTCTTTATATAATAGCTGGCGATTTTCGTCATGCCCTTTGAGTCCCGCAGTTTCTTTAACTGAAATGAGCAAAAATTCGTAAATCTTTGACATTTTAACAATGTGTAATGCAGTTGCTTTTAAGTTGGCAATAATAAAAATATTTACAATTTGAATGAGTGCATTCATTATGTGGAGAACAAATTGCTTATCAATTTGGCAAAATCCACTTCTTTTACGTCAAGTACTGCATTACTACTTATAGGTATGAAACTGACAGAGTTTTCTAAATATAAAAAATTGTAAAGTCAATTATTCATTGTATACTGTTCTGTAAATTTGTTATATAATTTTCAATATAAACACACTTCTACATATTTTTTTATTACAATTTTAGTATCATAATTTTTTTAAACCTCAATGAACATTTTGTATTTTTAATCATTAAGTCTACTTAGATAGCCTATCAATCATCAAGTCAAGGTTGCCAAACCGTTCAAACTATATACATATAATTTTATCTAGATTCGATACAACTCATGCTTATTGCTTACCAATTTGACAGTAGTACGTAGATTGTACGTGTTATATATTAGTTTTCTTTCTTGGTCGTTAAGAGAAATTCGCCACGAGCGAATTTCGTCGTGGCCGTCTTGAGCATTTTTGTTTAGCTTCGGCACCACCATCCAATAGCCTACGTCACAGTGTGGAGGGATCCTCCGGTAACCATTCACTGGCCAGCGGCTCTCCGGGAACCTCAGCGTAGGCACCAGGTCTACATTGAGCTTGAAGCCGCGCTTGTTCTCTATGATGAGAGTGATTGCCGGCCCGCTTTCACTGGTCCTTATGGTGTATAAATTATTATTCCTATTTCCGTTCCCGATATTTGAATTTGTTTCGCCTATTTTGTTCAGTGCTTTAGTGACAACGCTTTTGAACCAGTTCGAGAAAGAGGAACGCAGGATGTAGTTCTTCTCGTCCATCCATTGATAAGCCGTGTCATTGATGGATCTCTGATTGTTATTCCTGTTCAGAATGTTTACGAGCTGTGCCTTTGCCCGCAGCTCCACGAACTCGGGGTATTTGGGTTCGATAACGATGTCGCTGACGTTTGTATTATCCATGCTATCCGGGACGTCGATTACAACATCCATATCGTACTCATCCGGCTTATTAATACGCAGCCGGTCGTAATGGCTTCCGGCGAACTTAACCTATAAAGCCGAAATTATTTATAAGTATTTTATTGCGAAACGCCAAAAAGCCCGACGACCTCCCAGCCCGGTTGTAATTAAAAAGTAGCAGCCCGGGCTGAGGTTCCCGGGGGAGCTCGGGAGCTTAGCTACTAAAATAAAAGGCTTAGGCTAAGCTCCTTCCCTGCTCTGCCCTCTCTAGTCCAGCGTAGCTCTAGATCTTCTCTTACAGGAAAACGAGTGGATATCAATACACAACAAAATTAAAATTTAATAAATTACGTTAAAATTTAACTCCTAGAAATCCTTGGTGAATATCAAAATAATAATTACCACAAGCTATACGTAGCAGAGATGGCTCAGTTAATAAGGCAGTCGGAAGCACTTACGTACTGAGAAGGCGCGGGTTCGATCCCAACTGAGACTTTGTGAGAAAACCGATATGCCCCATGAACAAATTTTGTTAATGGGGTGAATAAAAGGCCATAGCTCACTCAGTGCAGTGCGAACATTTAGTGGGCTGTATGTATGTGTTTTTGATATGCCTAAGATTTGCTAAGTGGTACCCGCGGAGTTTATACCAGATGACGTTGTATTTGGCAATAATCTACCAGTTTCTCAGTTTCTTTAACCCGTCATAATCCTCGGCTCCTCATAGAAGACCCGAGCCTTGCAAATATTTTATTGATGTGCCTCAGTTTGAAGAGGGGTGAAATGAACCATCCTGACTAATGGTACATAGTTGTATAGCAACGTCCCGATCGTCTCGTCACATAAGTAATAAAAAAAAATTAAGAATTCATTAAACATTTATTTTAATGAATTCTAAAATTTTTAAAAAAATTAATTTAATAAAATTATCATTGGATTGTAAAATATGGTCATTATGGGTTAGTCTCATCTAATCTAGACTTATTGTAAGATTATTGCGTGAACCGAAGTTTTAAAGAAAAGCTTTCTCTGTTTCTCTCGGTTGCCCATTGCTCTTTAACCCACTTGGTAAATAGTTTAACACATACTTACATCACCCGAATAGCGCGCGTAATATGGGTCAACTTGCTTCATTGCGTCGTGAATTTGATAGAAGATGTCAGTGAAGATACTGTAATAGTTTTCACAGTCCTCTTTCTTCAGGGCGATGTGCCTAACGTAAAGATCAGCTAGTACTGCGTTGAGATTATTTAACACTGGTACCCCGGGTACAGACGTCGAGGAGACCATCCTGAAATCAAAATAATACTTAACAAAAAAGTGCTTCATTAACTACCTACTCTTCTCTTTAAAAAGGGTATTATTTGCTTATTGTTTGTTGTTGTGCAAAAGCCGTGATAGCCTAGTGGTTACGGACCTCGGCCTCCGAATCGGGGGTCGCGGGTTCGAATCCAGGGTCCCCGCACAAATGACTTTTTCTAGTTACGTGCGGTTTAAGAAATTAAACATCACTAGTATTCCCAAAGAGGGTT
>DWHU01000865.1:0-15252 GCA_018247975.1 Parides photinus | reverse complement strand
TTTCTTTTTTTGAATAGTAACAGTATTTATGGCCAGACTAAGTATATATATACAGCACCACATTATGCTGACCCATTGTGACAAAATTTTAAATTTCTACCACAGTAATTTCACTAACTTCACAACATTCTCTAAATGTTTGCTATAAAACGGTTTGACGTCAAAAATAGGAGCTGCAGTGGTTCCTACTTACAGTCTCCAGCAACAGTTATCTACTACCAAAAAAATTATTATCTTAATAATTACATTCCAAAGACTTATTTATGTTAATGTATACTTTAACAAAAATATGAAACGTATTGATTGCTTTCTAACCGATGTTATAAAATTTTAATCCCACCATTCTTATATTTATTCAGTCCTAAATTTTTACAACATAATAATTATTTGTTGTATTATTTTTTGCTATTTATTTTACCAGTGAGTAAAAAAAAAATAATGATAATCTATGGTATTTGCTAACTTTTTCATGAGGGAGTAAAATGGATAACTTGGATGTGCACAGTATACATTAAAAGTACTCTAGTTTGTATCTCCTTATTACTCTGACTAGTGTTATAACAACAATATAAGAATGTTTCATGAGATTAGATAATTATAAATGTTTTTGTTATAAAGTGACTTTGCACAGATTATTTTATTCAAAAATACTTCATTCCAGTTTTACGCTACAGCCTGTAAATGCCTATTACTTAGAAATGATTCTTACAGGTTTGTGACAAAGGTTTTGCCCGCCACGCAACTCTATGGAATCACCGTCGCATTCACACTGGAGAGAAACCATACAAGTATGCTGTGCATTAAATAATCTTTAATTAATCCAACTTATGTAATTGAAAATAATTCAACATGAACATTCTGTACTTATTAAGTTTTGTGAAGTTTTAAAATAATACCATATTAATTTTATGAACTATTTTAGACCCAAAACATATGTCAAAACTTTCCACTTAACTGTAATCAAAAAAAAACTTGTTTTGACATTTTTGTTTCATTGCATAATTAGGAAATGTTTCATAACAGATTTGAATTTATATAAATTACTTTTGCTAAAGGTGCGACACTTGCGGTTCAGCATTTAGTCAAGCAGCACATCTAAAGAATCATGCTAAAGTCCATTCTGGAGAGAAACCGTTCAAGTGCGACATCTGTACGGCCGCCTTCGCAGACCGGTTTGCACTTAAGAGGCATAGGGGCATACACGATAAATACGGTAAGTAAATAATGCAATTAATGAGTAGGAAGTACCCAATGTTATCAGGTTTTGCTAATTATATTGTATGTTAATTTTCTTACTTTATTAAAAGGGGAGATAGCTTATTATTTCAGTAGATCTGCTTTTTAATAGTTATTAACAAACACCCAGCTGACTATTTAAGGTCACTACACTTCTCATATCTGAGCAATACGTCTTCTCCAATTCTCAGATTTTTTTTAAAACCTGACTTATTACGCTTATTTAAAAGAAAATTGGTGTAGTTTGAATTTAAAAAGCACTATGAAAACTATATAGATCTTTGAGAGGTGTGGAGTGGTGATGTTTAAAAACTTTAAATCTACAGTATGATAGCATACACGGTAACACTTATAAATCTAATAATTGATGTCTATATTACAAATTCGTGATATTGAGATAACTAGATTATTTCTATCAAATGGTGAAAAATGAATAAATATTTTTTTTATTGTGTAGGTCAAACAGCTCCATTACCTTCAAGGGTGCAACTAAATCAGCAGGAGCAACAGGGAAGCCAGCAGCAAGCCAGTGAGCAACAAACCATGCAGTCCACAGTTGAAATAGAAATCCGCCCAGAACAGACACTTTGAACTTAGTATTGATTTTAATTTGTATACTGTAAAAGGCTAAATAGTAACATTCAAGTTATATATATAGAGAGAAATGTAAATATTTGTTGTTAAGGGTTCTTAAGAATGTTACTTAATTGTTAAATATCATATGAAATAAATTGCAGAGGACACTGCCATAATATTTAATGTGTGAGTTTAGTGGGAGAGAACAGACAAATGGAATAAATTATTTTCGATTTATCACTATTGGGAATATTAGTATTATGTCTAACGAGCTTTAATTTTATAGCCCTCATGCATAATAACAAGATTAAAGACTGGTGGTGAATCAGCTAAGACTTACAATTTTCTCATTGAAAATCATATCAATCATGTAATTTCCTTAATGTATTTGTTTAATGGTAGCAGCTATCATGAACATGTTTAGTATTATTTTATATATTTTAGATGTATAGAATTCATTTTTAGCTGCTGCTATTTTATAAATAAACTTGGGGATTATTGCTAATGATTAAGATTTGTACCAATTATATTTCATTTGCAAGTTCTTAAATAATTTAATAACCAACAAGATAACTAAATATTATTATTGTTACTGGCTGTGGAATTTGCACCAGTTTTTATATTTACATTAATACATATATAAACATCTTTTAGAAAAATGTCTCATAATTGTAAATAAATAAATAAAATGGGTGGTGACACTAGGAGTCTAAATGTGATTTAGTATTTTAGCATATCTTATGACTTAGATTCTAAGTTATTTATAATGGATGGGTTGCTGTTACTAATTATTTGTTATTTTTTTTATTACATTACTTATCTGTGTTTGTGCACAGAGATAAATATTTAGTGAACACAACTCATCCTAGATTATAGCTGCTGCATCAAAGTGATGTATTTTTTAATTTAGGTGTAGAACTTTTAAATATAAAAATATATGATAGGCGAATGTGGTTATGAATGTGTTTTATTAAATAGTACATTTGTCAAAGTAGGCCAGTTCTCAAATGTTGCTATATTAATAAGCCCTAAATTGGGGTTGATAATGATCATCAGAGATGGGTACCCTAATTGAAGTGTTTTACCCTAAACACTAATTTTACTGGATTGCTTCACTAAAATAACTACAAGAGAACCATGAAAAATGTAAGTAAATAAGTAATTGGAGATTACTTAATAGTCACAAATAAAGAGCAGTTTTACAATTTTTTAAATAATTTGAAAATTCTTATAAAAATATAAAATATTATTTGTAGAATGAAGTTACAAAGTGTGTGCTAAATTCTTTCTACCTGTAATAAGGCCATCATAGTTAACTTACTGGCTTTTAACGTAATAAATTCGATTATTGTCTCTTATAATTAATCCAAATTTTTCCTAGTAATATTCTAATACAACCTTGAACAGAACTGAGAGGTCATTATAGTGGAGCAAAGAAAAACATAAATTAATTTATTGTTTTTATTTTTACATTGTAAACAAAACGAATAAAATTCATATTAATGTTACATATGTTCAAAGAAAAATTAATTGCAAAATTAAAACATCAATTTATTCATAAACCCAGTCTTCGGCAGCCGGTGTCCATCCAACAAGTTCCTTTTCCGTAAACCATAACGCAATTTCTTTGTTAGCTGATTCTACGCTATCGGAGCCATGTATTATATTACGACCAACCTGTATGCAGAGGTCACCGCGGATAGTGCCGGGTTGAGAGTCTGCGGGATTAGTAGCACCCAACATTTGGCGACCGGTTTTCACAACATTAAGTCCTTCCCATACCATTGGGACAACTGGACCGGAACTCATATACTTCACAAGTCCAGGGAAAAATGGCCTCGATGATAAGTCGCTGTAATGATTCTTTAGGAGTTCTTCAGATGGCCACACGAATTTGAGAGCTACCAACTTGAATCCCTTTTTCTCAAATCGCTTGATAATTGTGCCAACAAGTCCGCGTTGGACACCATCTGGTTTAACCATAATGAACGTTCTTTCACGTGGCTCAGCCATGATATTTAATGAGTTTAAAGGTTAGATGAACAGCGCACTGAAGCTGCAATATCAATGCGGTATAAAGCTAACGAAAATCACAGATAAAGAGAATGAAAACTGAACTAACTCGATGAAAGAGTACGATTGTCTATGAACATAAAGTAATTGTGATTAACACATTACATAAAATTTATAATTATTTATTTAAATTAAGTTATTATAACAAAAAACCTTAATTTTTTTTTTATTTTAAAAACTTTCTGGCACATTTACGAAAATAAAAAAAAGTTATATCTGTAGTCAATTATTTTTAATTTAGTTAACATTACAATGGTTGTATTAGCTTAAAGAAAACTTTTGTATTTAAAATATAAATAGTGTTAAAAAAACCATCCTTCACAGTGCATTTGACAGTATGTTCAGAGAGAGGTTCATATCCAGCAATAAGTATCTATCGGCATACGATGATGGCGTTGTAGACAACGATTAAAATAAAAGAACATTCATGAGGTGGCACTTAAAATTAGTTAGTTACAATTATTGTTACTGAAAAGTAAATTTCTGTATAAGTTTAGTGTGCAGGACGATCAGTCAATTATTCATATTTTTTATTCTTAATGAATTTTCAAACATTGGAATTTTAAATGCTTAGATCAACTTTTACGTTAATCTTAATTAAATATCTTTAAATTATACTTTTTGTTTGATAAACTGTTAATAAATTCAAAATCTGCAGCTACTGGTATTTTGAACATTATGCGTTTAAGCCCATTACAAACTGAACAAGCCTTATCGTAATTGTAAACAAAATTTTACGAGCACTTGTTCATTATGACTTCCGCAAACAATAAGACAATATTATTGTTTCTTGACAAAATAATGAGACTACATTCATCCGTGAAATTAAATTCATTAGTGTGATCTTAACTACCACAAGTGCACGATGTTATCATGTTTCGGATGCAAATTTCAAATCGTTTTATATTGGGTTAGTTAATAATTGTTACTAGATTTAATTTTTGTTCGTCTATACAACATTTACACCGTACATTTTGGGGATTGTGTTAAGGTAAACCTTTGTATAGACCTTGACGAAAAGACGTAATAAACTTGGTTAGCCGTCCCTGTCAGAATATTTGAAAAATGTAAATAATTAAGTATCATTAATCAGGAACGTTTGTTAACAAAGCAATATAAAAGATACTAACTAAGATTTACTGTTACAATTTATATCACTTGCTTTATAATTCGTGTCCATATAGAAATGGCAGTTATGGGCGGTTTAATTATTAGAATTTTTTATTTGTTTTACTTCATTTTATAATAACAAACATTGCAGTGTGCCGAAAATCCAGAACTAAGCAAAATTTTTTATTGTAATTTAAATTTACGTTGTATTTTTACAACAAATTTTATATTTACAGTGAATTTAAAATTTAGCTTAGTGTCATATTGTATTTTTGAGAATAGGTTCCCGGTATGCGTGCGAATGTATAAGATACGTCCGGGACCTTCTATGTATACTAATATCTTCTCCAGGTTTCTTCACATCGTAGATATAAAAAAAATTGTCACACTTAATCCTACATACACATTTAACAGTGAAAACGGTAATAGAAAAACACGACGAATACTTATAGTTATTATGGCGATAAAAGTTACAACTATTTAAAAATAAGTTTATCCGTAGGTTTAGAATTTAACTTGAATACTTTCTAGGTACATGCTGCGTGTTCGATGTCTGTAATGAACAGCCATGCATATTTTATGGATAATAGTCAAACAGATACCGAAGTCGCTAATCTGATGTCGGCTAAATCTTATGTACCTAATGACCAAGACCTGCCTAAAACTACCTTAATAAAAAACATAGGTACGTTATGATATTTTTTAAGCATCTCTTTAAATATACAAGAACATTGAACGTTAATCAAGTTTAATTTATTTCTTATAGAAAACGACGCTACCTATCTTCTATCCAAATTATCAGACGAACAGTTAATAAAATTATTGAATGAACAACCTACCAAAAATGAATATTTTTTGAGTGATATCGTTAAAATAGCTGTAGGAAATTCATTAAAAGAAGATAATAAAGTGCCAAACATAGGCCAGAATAAAGTCAACAATAGATTTAACACAATCGGAGTTAAGGACAAGACCCAGCCAGCATACTTTAGACTTGAAAACAAAGAAGTGGATCAACTTCATGGAAAAAGCGAAGCAAATTATGCAGCCCTGCAAAAATTAAATAATTTACTGTACAATAAACCACAAAATGACGAACAAAGTGAAGAAGATGAAGAAAAAAAGGAATTGCTTTTTGATGTTCTAGTGGCACAACTTAAAACACTGTGCTGTAAACGGTCAGAAAAAAAGAAGAGAAAGCTGCAGTACAAATTACCAAAGATTCCGGTTATGTCGAAACCGTTTGTAAACGAGTTTCAATCTTCCCAATTCTCAAATGAGTATATGTTTTTAATAATAAATGAAGAAATAAGAAGCAATGGCAGTGAAGAATTAGTATCTGTTGATCCAGAGAGTCTGGAAAAAAACAGTAGCGTTCTATTACTTGGACCTATTACAACCTCTTTGTCAGATAACCAATTAAAAATAATCGTAAGAATTATTTAAGTTTTTATTGTAGTTACAATCGTTTTTAAGGAATCTTAAATGTGTTTAACAAAAAGTAATTGTCTACAGATGACAAGAATATCCAACGAATTATCGAAGCCTGAATATATCCAACTTTTGCAGCAACTATCGGAAGGTTCGCTTAGTAGCGCAAATGTAAACTTTTTAAAAAACGTTATGCCTGGTTCACAAACTAGGCGTTACATCAAACCCCATAGGTGCAATCATCAATCAAAGCTCGCAAGAATATACGGGGGCCCTAAATGGTTACTTTGTACAGGCTATTTAAACATTAACACCCCGAGTTTGTACGATTAGAACAATTGCAAAGGTAATTTGATTTTTAATATCTAATTATGTTTGTAAATAAACTTGATTTAGAGCTTTGAACGTTAATAATGGCTAATGTTTAAACTTATAACAGTTTATATCAGTTTTTATGAAAACTTTTAACCAGTCACGAATAAAAAAAAATTATATTTTAATGTAATATACGTTCCAGATGCTGCTAACAAACCTTGGGCAATTATTCGATAATAAAAGTATGACAATTGTTATAAAGAGATCAAGATGTATGAGCTGTATGAAATTAAATAGTTTAAATGTTTACAGCCACGCTATGAGTTGCTAATAAAACATTTACTTATATTTTAATGTTGACGTAAACAGGTAGTATAGTACAATGTAATAGATTTATTGATAACCAATGATAGAGAGAATTGTAAATTTTAGACAAGAATCTTTTTTGTTTCTAATTGAGCTTAGCATGTAAATGAGTAGTTACTTTTGTTCGTTGCTTAGAGAGTTTAATAACATTAGGTATTTAGGAGTAACATCAGGAGGTCAGTCATGTAATTATTGAAATCTTTCATAATCATTTACTTATAAAATAAATATTAAAATAATTATCACCAATATTTGTACTGTTAGTAGATCTCTGTTGCTAGAGCCATCTAGGTACTACCGCAGCTCCTATTTCTGGCGCTAAGCAGTTGGGTACAATCTTGTTGTCTGGTTTAGTTTATTTTCTTGAGAAGACAACAACCAATACGTGGTGCAGTGAAATTAATATTAACTAGCAGCATATTCAACTTTTGCTGCAGGTTGGCAGGTGCTTCACTTAACAACAGGTGAACGTCAAAATAAAAAAAAAAAACAGCGATACATACTTGATCTAAACTGGTAAACCGATAAATATACCGTCGTACTTATAGTAAATTACTAACAAAATTCAACAGTATGTCGCTTTGGAAATCTTTTCATATTTTTTTTAATATTTATTTGTTTACATTCTCTATTAAATACTTAATACTGTCTGAATGCCTGTAGGCAATCTCTGCCTTTTAAGCCAGGAAGTGGAGTAAGCCTCGTCTTATAATAAATATAAATGCGAATTGAAAGTTCATCATGTATATTTAATTTTCCATTTAGTAGACTGTATAACATAGATAATTTTTTTTATTATAATCGTCCTTAAAAAATGCTTTAAAAGTTTGTTGTATTACTTAAATTTGTTCTGGCGGTAGGTGTACAAACTAGTAAAAATAAAAATTTAATTCTTGGTTTCAAAATCCATAACACCATCCTTAGCCCGTAAGGAATGACAGCTGACAGTTATATCTTTTCGCACCTTCAACTGGCTTTTATGACTTAACCGTTAATTTCTTGTTTTTCGTAATGTCAGCTATTTGTGATTATTCAGTAAAACTTTAACAAGTTCTGTAGAAAGCTTATTTATTTTCTATAAAAAAAAAATACTATAAAGTATCTATAAATATGTAACATTCAAAGAATGTCTTTAATAAAATTAATTCCAAACGAAATCAATGAACCTATCAGATGCGATTGGTTAACTAAAGATCCACTTTACATTACATATCATGATACAGAATGGGGTAATCCAGAATATGAAAATATTAGACTATTTGAAATGTTATGTTTGGAAGGGCAGCAAGCAGGTTTATCTTGGTTAACAATATTAAAAAAAAGGAATAAATATCGACAAGCGTTTCATAATTTTGACCCGTTAAAAATATTAAAAATGACGAATTTGGATATTTCGAAATTGTTGAATGAATCTAATGGAGTAGTTAGACATAAGGGAAAGCTAGAAGCAATAATCAAAAATGCTAAATGCTATCAAGAGATGGAAAACAAAGGAGAAGATTTCTCTAATTTTATATGGAGTTTTGTCAATTATAAACCAATTGTTAATAATTGGAAAAATGTTAATGGTATACCAACAGAAACAGAAACATCCAGAGAACTTTCCAAATCACTAAAAAAAAGAGGTTTTAAGTATGTTGGTGCTACCACTTGCTATGCTTTTATGCAGGCATGTGGTCTTGTAAATGATCATAAAGCAAGTTGTTATTGTCGAAACCAGGAAAATGTAATATGAAGTTAATTAATAAAAAAATGTGTTATGAAATTTAGTGATTAAGAAGTATAAGTAAAGATAAATTATCCTTTGCTATTTAATAAAAAGACCATTATAAATGATAATAAAAAGACCTATTAAGTTTTATTTGAATATGGTTGTCAAATAGTTCATAATAATTCTACTAACATTTAAAATCTAGTCATATGACACATCATTAACAATTACCAATTCAGTGCTGGACATAAGCCTCCCACAAAGAACTCCACACTGATTGGTGTTGTGCTACCAGCGTCTAGTAGTTCACCATAAGCTTCCTTATTTCATTGGTCGACATGATATTTTTACCCAAAGTATTTTCAGAAAGTTACCATCACATATTTGTATGTATATTAATTATTGAGCACCAGCCAAATCATGCTATTTAATGTGAACAAATTCTAATCAGAATAAATCTTGCGGTAATTTAGCGGATGCAGCAAAATCTTCAATTTAAAGCTAAATTAATGTTTCAGGTATAATCCTTACAGCAAAGCCTAGCAGTGCCATATGAAATAATGACTGAGTTTGGTTCTTGCTATTTGTTATACGTATAGTTTTTTGACATGTTAAATGTTTATATTGACATTTCAAAAGATTGTACAGATTTTATAAATTGTAGAAATAAAGTCCAATAATTGGGATACATCTAAGTAGCTAAGCCACAAGTTTCTCATGATCCATTGTCAAGGTTTCAATGACTTTAGTAATAAGAAAACTTAAGTTAAAAGAGTTTATTAGCAAACTACAAAGCCACATTTGTGATAATTAAATTTTACTTCAGCAAAAGTACATTTGAAAAATGTCTTTACATACAAACTTTACACAGTATAAAAATAAAATTATAACATACGGACCGCGAAAATTTAAGACAATTGTGGGCTTTTTATAAAATTATTAGTAATATTATTTACAAATTGTAAAATTATTTACAAATATTGTTTGATTAGTTACACCACTTAGCAAATATCCAATTCGTTTTAACAATAAACATATATCTTTTGAGGCTGTATGAAGCTTCGGTTATTTGCCTTTCCGGTTTCGAAAAAAGTGCGCAATTTTGTGCTCGGAGATACTTTTTTAAGCGACAGCGTATTATCGTTTGAATTAATTGTAACGATTTAAATTCGAGTTGCGTTAAAATTTTAAAACTTTGACGTAGCTCTAATCTACTTTTTCATATAAAGTTATCAACTTGTTCTATTATTAAAATGAATATACCGTTTCCTGTTTTGTTACCCCGCCTTATAGATTCTAAGTGGTTTAACTCTGATAGTCCATGCGATGAAGAAGCGGAATTGACTAGTTTAGAACAGGCAAATCAACTTTGGGTATGCTTTTTAAAATAAATGTGTAGTCCCCCATATAAAACATTTGTATGTAATAATAAACACGAAGAGATCGCCATTACTGAATTCGAGCAGATATTATCGATTTTTAAAGTTTTTTTTTATTAATTTTTTATCAATACTATCATTTTTTTATCTAATGCTTACTTAGTCTAACTGTCTTTATATTCAATTTAAGTCAAGTTAAAAGCTACGCAAATTATTGCCGTTAATATTAATTAAATAAAACATTTGGTAATCTTGATATTTTTTTTATTTCTTTATGGTTTACAATACTGTACTGTTTGTGGATTCATGAATGATATCGCTAATAAAATTACCTTGTACCAGCAGTACAAGGAAATTTTATCATGCGGCCTTGCCTTACACAAATAGGCTATTGTATTTTGGAATACATAATAATTTTGCAAGCTTGCCTTGAAGTTGAAAAAC
Organism: Parides photinus; assembly: GCA_018247975.1. Classification (NCBI taxonomy): domain Eukaryota; kingdom Metazoa; phylum Arthropoda; class Insecta; order Lepidoptera; family Papilionidae; genus Parides; species Parides photinus. The sequence continues at coordinate 4,611 of DWHU01000865.1, read as the reverse complement.
AACTTGGTAAAGTTGTTTTTAATCCCTCTTATTAAAAATTCAGCGAATGGTTTTCTTTAGTTGACAATACAAAATTTTCAAACTAAATGTTAAGTTTAAAAATAAGTTTGAAGAAGTAATTGTTAATAAACTTCTAAAAATATATTTGTAGCATATTTTAAACTTAATCTCACTTTTTAGTTAAATTCTATTGGAAAACAATATTCAAAAAGGGCTCCACTAGGTAAGCCAGATCCTGAACCAATGGAAGAAGAAGCAGATACAGATGAAGAAGAAGGTATTTGAATAAGAATATTTTTCCAGTAATATTATTTCTCGAGCTTTAATGGTGACCAAAACCACTATCTTTACATAGTTTTTATTATTTATGTAAGAATATCTTTTATCAATTCAGTGTATTGTAGTGCACTATTCAATGAAGGTTTTTCTGATAGGAGATAATTGTATATTGAATGTTGGCAAACCATTTATAAAATCTTAGTCTCTTTTCTTATAGTTGTTCTATTCTGAATGTTTTTTCCAGCATATGTAGCAAGAACTTTTCTTATTCAACACATTTTTTACGCACAAAGTATAGCATAACATAGGTACAGACAATTTTTTTTAGACCTCTAACCATAGGTGATTTATTTAAAATTAACTCACAACCATGAAATATTTATATTAGTGAAGATGTGTGTAATACATTTATTGAATTTTTAAGGAAATGATGAAACAGATGAAACCGAAGAATCTCATGATGATGATGAAGAAGAGGAGTTGCGTACATCACCAAGGAATAACAATGTTGTGGAGCTCGATAGTTTTGATGATGTGTATCAAATAATCGAAGGTGACAACTCTGATCAAAGTGCACTATGGTCTCTTCAGTGATTTATATAGGGATCATAAATTCTACTCTCAGTCAATTTTTACTTTAGAGCATGTTTAAACTAAATGTATGTAAATCATAAACCAAAAATTAAAATCCGTGTTCATTAATTGCATTGTTGTCTTCCTTTTAAAACTACCTGTTTATAATAACTCAATTTTATTATTGAATAGAAGGTACTCTTAAGTTGTTTTCTTCCAAACTTTTTTGCTTTATTGTCATGAGCCAGTGAATCAAGTAACAACATGTACAAATGAATAGTATCTTTGTACCAAGTTTAAAGAAAAAGAGGGTCTGTATATATAATAATAATATCTTAAATAATTACAATAATTTATTGAACAATGCAAAATCATAACATGTGATGTTTGATATTAGAGATTTGATAAAAATATAACTACTTTTTTTGCAAGAAATCTAACTAACAATTTTAGTAAGTAGGGGGGTTGCACTAGGTTAACAAAGGTATTGCTTGTATGAAAAAGCTGTTATACATTCCATAAAATAAATATTATTTTGCTTAGAATTATTAAATTTTTTTTGCTTAATGGTATATGGTAACAATAATCCCTACTATTCTGGTTAATAATGGGATGATGTTCTCACGAGGAACTGTAGTCCATTTATTTGATAAACATTTTTCTATACTCGCATATGTTGTTTTTTGTTCTGGAATAAAAAAAAATTATGTAAGAAAATACAGTGAACTTCTACATGTATCACCTCTGATTGGAGAAGTTATAAAACAAATTATATTCTAGGAAGAAAATATTACATTGAAGAGATTGTTTTATATTACAATAACCACCATTGTAGTGCAATGGTTAACTGCGTGCCTAGCAACAAAAGTCCCAGCTTCGTCTTAACTTTCATATTACTCAGTTTGGTTCAGTAGTATAGTTTTTTCGAACATATCTAGCTGGTTAACATTCTACAAACATTGCTGTTCTAACTTTCAATTTATCTATGTTGTGAGCTGGTTGTAGATTAATGTTTTGCTTTCGTTAAACATGAAAAAATAAGTTTGTACTTTATATTTTCAATTAATTATTTCATTCATTTCAATATATATCCCTTATTACTCCACCATTACAAACATTAAAAAAATTTTTTCTCAAAAGGAAATATTTGGGTTGCAACACAAATTAAAATAATTCTGCCCAATGAGACACTTTTTTATTTTGCTTCTTGTAATAAAAAAATGTATTTTGGGGGCTGTCTTTTGAGCGCCTAGGTATCAATACAAACTACGCATAGCATTATATGCAATACATACTAAAGTTTTAATTCAAATAGAGGAAACTAATATCATTTGTAAAAACGAAAAGGGAGAAAGTATACTAAAAACAAATACTTGCCAGAACATCTTGCCATATTAAGAGTGAAAAATATGGCACTACTTTTAATCAAAGGATTAAATTCATCACAATAGTAATGAAAGGCCATTGCTAGAGATGAAGGTATTTCATCGAGGTCCTTTACTAGCATTACACCAGTTTTTGTAACATCTTCTTTGTATCTTTCTATGAGTTCACCGTGAACCCGCATATTTAGCTTTGAACTATCTATGACTACTGGGTCTTGAATGTTTCTATTGTTCCCTGTAAATAAAATGCAGATAGAGTTTTAAACATTAGTCAATATGATAATGAATATTACATGAACATTTCTATTTCTAAAGTCCATTTATACAATATGCATACATGTGTCATATTTATAAACTTACGTAGAAATCTAGTTGATGAAGAGATTAATTCATTCATAAAATTATCAAAGAATATGGGATCAAAACTAGAATTATGACTGTTGTATGTGAAAATAAACGATCCAGTGTCTTGTCTCTCGTGTATTGTATAAATCCCTGTAATTTAATACATATGGTTAAGTAAGATTTAGCAAGTATTATATGGCCATGGATATCCACGCAAGTTCACTTTCATTGAAAAATTTTTTTCACTGCTTATCATCTAGAATAGTCTATTGTTTCTTCATTAATACAAAGTGTGTATGTTCACTTTAAACTGGTGTAAAATATATATTTCATAGTGGTAAGTTCCTATTTTCAAAGCCCTCTTGTCTCAAACCAGAACAGGACTACTACAGGTTTTTACAGAAGGTGACTTAGTGTTTTATGCCATGAGTTTCAAGTGGAGGCCTTTATTGCTCCAGAAGCAAGGTTGCTAAGGAAAGCCTCGCCCTTAGGACATGCATAGCCAAAGGCCACTCATTTGTTTCTTTAAGAGATTTTTAAATTTTTCTAACAAAAATGCAGACCACACCATCATGTGGAAAAATTCCAATATGATTTCATGTCATTAAATTAAAGCCATGTGGATCACTAAGATTTTGATGATGCATATGAATAGCTATAAAGCCGGAGAAAGAAAGAATGATGATTATTTAGGAAAATAACATGCATATTAGTGGTGTAACAAATATAATGAACTATAGTGACAAATGTAGATAATAATGCATAAAACCAATAAGTTCCACAAAGTAGAGAATTAGATAAAATCTGGAAGAAATAGGTATGTTGACATGGTGATGAAAAAGGAGTCAGATAATAATTTGACAGAAGAAACAAATTGAATGAAAGTGTTACAAGTTTGTATTCTTACCTGATTTAATCTGCAATATGGAGTTATCAGTGACATTGTATTTTTGTCCCAAATTTGTAACATCATTAAAAAATTTACTTTTATCATAAATAATATCACTATAAACCTTATTATCATTTAAATTAAAATATTGTATTATTTCTGAATAATTATAAACAATGCAAGCAAGACCTACACATATCACAATAGACAAATATTTAATTAATTGCCTATAACAAATTTTTGAATTATGATCAAGTTCTTGTAGTGATATATTTTCCGAACACTGGCCTTCTCTGGTATTTTCAAGTATTATAGGGGGTTCTGCAGTATCATATTCACTTGAGTTATCTCTGCAATGTGAATATAGTTGTAAAATTTTAAGTTTTAAAGAACATTATGGAAATAGAATAAACATTATCAACTCATAAATTCATATTGTATTAAATAAAAAAAATAATGCATAATATTAATTTTAAGTATGTTACCGTATGTATGTACCCCTCAAAGTGAAGTGACGATCTGGTGAAGATGGCAGATAGCAGTTGGATGTGGGTGATGGAGGACTGTTGTGACTGGAGATCTCTGGGCCAAGTCTATTCCCAGTGGTTTCATTAGTCAATTAGTTTACCTTTACTAACGAATTACATTAAGACAAACATCTGGATAAGTAATATTTAAGCAGTGTTTGATTGTAAGTGATTTTGTTTTTTACGACTACGACTCCCAGGCCAGGCTAAATTCCTTAGCTTCGTGAAAAATTGTTTCATGCAAAAAAAATTATAATGAACGTAATTCTGAAGTAATCAAATTTATTGTAAGTCTCAAGTTTATTTGAATAATATGCACATTTATTATTGTTACCATTAATAAAATAGTTAAAATGTTACATGTTTGCCCATTTAATATTTCTAATTTGTCAATGATCATTATGGACTGACGGATTAGCTCAGTTGGTAGTGTACCTGCCTACCGAATTAGTGGTTGTGAGTCTGATTCCCACCTTGAACAATGTTTGTTCTGAGTCTGGGTGCTTACTATGTATTATAGGCAAATGTTAACAAAAAAAATTATTTAAGCTGTCTAGTACGTATAACACAAGCGAGTATACTCTGCTTACTTTGGGACTAGACAGTGGAGAAT
>DWHU01000864.1:0-15257 GCA_018247975.1 Parides photinus | reverse complement strand
ATTTTTCTATCTGTTGTAATAGTTGACTCCACTAATTAACTGTTTTATTAGCGTCAGTATTAAATGTAAGTAGTATGGATATTTTTTCTTTATGCTATGTCTATAACAGGATTATTTCTTAATAATATTGTGCATGATATCATTAGCCGACAAACGTCTACTTCAGCACATAAGCTTCCTTCAGAAATCTCTACACCGATCGGTCCTACCTTGCATTGTATCACAGACATATTTTCGTAGTATTTACTTTTCATAGACCTTTTTTATCTCAATTTGAACAGAAAAGAAAGGGTAGTGACACATCCCCGTTCTTTTCTTTTCAAATCTAACATGTGAAACTCTACTGTATAATACATTGTATGCAAATATAGCCCGTAGAATTTTTTATACATCCTTATTTCCCTTCTGATGTGACACAGTTTCAAGTTAAATCTTCTACCGCTGGAAGCGTTCCCTCATACGTTTGAGTTGTATTGTGCGGCGAAGAAAGATTCCGTTTTTCATTGCTGGAAACGTTTTATATTCGAAACGTGCGCACGGTTACTTGTGTTTAGAAAACTCAAAGTGAAGGTTGTTGAGGCTCTTTAAAACCATTGCGATATAAATCAGCAAATGTTTGCGTCATTACTGTCTTATACATTCGCCTTGGTTGTAATGTAACATTTATGGTAAGTATTTTTATTGTACTGTATTTGTTATAATTTTTATTCAGCTTTTAATCAAACAATAAAACTGTATGCAAAAATGTATGTGTGAACTAATAATTGTCTGTTGTCTTTTGACAAATGTAATCTCTGAAGATTTCCACCCGATTCTCTCTTTAACTATCTAAATTCATTCTATATAACCTTGATAACGTCTTCCTAACGTCCACTCTATCTTTCTTTGCTCCTTTTGTCATCTCTTGGGTATTATTCTATAATAATTTTGGTCGATTTTTCTCTGATTTTCGTATTTCATACTATATTAAAGTAATTTGTAAAAGTAGCTAATGATTTATTCTTTATTTTATATAATTTATTTTGTTATTTAACAAAATCAATCAATCAATCAATTCAGCCTTCAGACAGGAAATAATACATGATAATTTAATTTAAAAACCACTCCCTATTGCTAGTAGAAAAATCCTTTTTAAATATATAGGAATTCTAAGATATAAATGCCTAAATTTTTAGTCATGTAGGATCAGATTCATATCTGCTTTTCCTAAGCTTCTAAGAATCATGTCTTGCAATCAGATTTTTGTCAAGGTCTCATTCTTTTGTCGTTAAAGGTCTTGGTTAGGCAAGTAGCGAAGGGTTACCGCGTTTATAATTTGTAATGTACAGGTTAAACAATTTTGACATTTTTCATTGTTTTTATTAAGAGGGATTTTAACTCTACTTATATATCCGTTATATTTTGCTGCACTCAATACCTAGAATTAATTAAATCACAAATTACATGTAAGCTTTGATTTCATTAAAACGTTAAATTCACGCAAATAGCGAAATTGCTTACAAAATCGATGACAAAACATGACACCGCATCACAATTAGACAAATGCTGGATTAACACAATGTCCACAAATTAATGAATGATCAGCTGAAAATATTTCGATATGAACCCGCGGGCGCGTCCGGGCTCGTTTGTAAGAGCTGCAATTATAAACCGGAGTAATCAGGACGCGGCCGCGTGTGGCCGCCGGCCCTGATTCCACGGCACAATAAACTGATTAGTACGCCAGAAACATAGCCTTTTACTACACACTACCTAACTACAGCCCCAACGTACAAAACACACCATTTTTTCAAAATAAATATCGCCTGGTATATTTATATTTGACTTACAACGTATTATCGGAAGGGAAATCAATACATGTCACATGATGGACACAATCGTAATACCGATAATCCCTTAAGCAAGTTTGATCAACTGCAAATACTATAGTCACATTCGAAACGACATACTAATACAACAGTTGTAAGAAAATCGACGTAGTAATTTATTTATTATGAGAAATAATTTATTAATGTGTTTAAAAACAACAATTAATCAAGATTTCTTTTAAAATCTCTTATGTTGACTTTTTATAATTCTTAGTATATTCATTTATTGCATGCTGTACTTACCTATAGTTTTCTTGTTAATTTATAATTTTATATTATGTATGTATTTTGTAAAAGTATTGGAACTAATACAAGCGTTGGTAAATCAGTAAATAAATAAATAATGAAACAACATCGGTGAAATGTGATATAAACAGACTCAAAATTTTCTTACCGACACTGGACAGGTTTTGGGAAGTTCATAAATCGATTTAATGAGATCAATAAAAGAAGTAAATTCGATGTTAATGACAACTGCAAGATTTAAATGGGAATAGACAAGATCGGTAGACGTAATTAGAAGTTTATGTAGTGGAAAGAATATCTGGTGAAGTAGGTAATAAAAATTGCTGAAATCAGGCATTTTATCAAATTGTTTATGACTGTCTTATTGCAGGCAAATTAAAATATGAGAAAAAGTTATTTAGATTTGTATTTAAAAGGTTACAAATAAATTTAAATAAATAAAAAAAATACATATTTAAATAGACTAAATTTAATTAAATATTTACTGAACATGTTGAAGGGAAAAAAAATTGAATGAGTAGAATGGATAGACATGAATGTTATAAAATTATTCTTGTTCTTTTTAAATAGAATGTTTATTATGTGGCCATGAACATTGTGTAAAAAGTATCTATTGTAAAATAATAAAATTCAATGGCGTAGACAATTTATGTTATTTGATGAAAGCGCCAAAAAGTTCTTATGAAAAATCAACAGAGTTTTGATTAAGTATAAGCAAATCTTAGTAATCTCGAAGTAAGAATTGCATCCCAATTTATGATTCTACTAACATGATCATCAACTTTCACTAATATAATACGAAAAGATCTGAGTTTCTTATATTAATAGAGCTACGTATTTTTTTCGTTTAAAGTAATCTACGATTCATTGATGGATGGTTTTGATAACAAACAACAGGTTTCCATAACGTATCTTCGCACACGTAACATTCGTCAGACGCGTTGTAATTAACGCGGACATGGACAGCGGCGAGGGCCTAATGAATGGCCGGTGTAACGTGTCGCGCAAAAACAGCCTCCTACATCGGGCGAATTCCGTTTATAACCTATCCCTGCTCCCATAAGCTGCGTACGAAACTCTAGATGTCAAAATGATAGGCACATATTGGCCAGTTATTGATTTTCGGACAGACATTGACTGACGTTGCGATTTTATTCTCGCTGCAAGTCATGTTTTGTTACGTGTTATTGAATGCTAGTCCTCTATATATCCACAATTTGTTTATGTAGTTACTCTTCAAATATACCTTGTGATAGAACTTTCTTTCTTACTGTAAGATTTTTTAATGTCTCTTGTCATTTTAGTAAACTTAAAACGTGTAATTATGAACCTTTAAACATGTTTAAATTTTTGATGAAAAACGTACCTTCTCTTTTATGCGAGGCCAATATAATTCATATAAGCCCTTATCACGTATTCTGTCGTCTCCGTGTTCAAAGAATTGAGTATTGTTAAATTTTGTTCTAAAATTTTAATAATTATTGAAGACAACAACAATGTGCGACTGTAATTTTCTAAGGTACGATGGGGCCGACCTGATTTTAATTAAAAGCCTCTAAAAAAATAAAGAAAAAAATATGAAGTATTTTCAAAGGAAATAGAAGCTGTTACGGCGAAACGGAACGTTCCTGTAATTTTATTGTATTGGCAACACTGTTCAATTATTTACGTTATTCTTTCCTTTTAAATTTGAAATAAACAACTACCCGCGCCAATCATTATCATGAAGCTACATAAGTTTTTTGGAAGATAAAATATATTTCTTCTCAATTCCAACAATCGTGACAGAACCGATCAAAAACGTTTAATAGTGGCCATTTTGTTATGCTAATCCCTAGTTTCTGCTTTTTTGTATTTTTTTTGGAAAAGGACCAGGACAGTAAACGGTCATTTTAATATTGTCGGCTTATGGGGTATTAATGGTGAAGATATTACTCTGCGTCTTGTTTCATTGGTGATGAGCTTGGATCTTACAATGTTTTCTTCATCTTTGTTTTAATATTAGGTCCTTTTTTGAAGCGTGCCGTTTTGGAAAGATAAATATTATAAACAAACCACCATTGAAAATTTTAAAGGAAAATACGAAAATGCTCTTTACAATATAAGGAAACTCTTTTGATAATTATGGTAATGAACTTGGTCTCTGATTACTTTCAAGGTGAATACTATTAATAAATTAAGTAAAATTATCAATTCTAAATTTCACAGCGAAGGTATACATAAAACAGATAATAAATATTCCTTACTCATAATTTATGGTGCGCAACAGAGCCGCGGTTGGAAAGGTAACGGATTCGCTCCTAGATATCAGTAAGAGCCGACTTTAAATTACTCAACGTTCAGGAAGCACGGCTCCGCTCGTGCCTACAAATCCACTTAATAGTATTTCTCACACTATTAAGATAAGGAGACTACTGAATAAAAGTTACCTTTATCGCGGCATAAGGTGTAATTGATTCTAATTACACCCTAATGTCACGCGGCGGGATGTAAGGGCCGTTAGTAAATTTTGGGCACGGAAACTGGGTCCCTCGTAATAGAAATTAAGAAAATCAACCCCAAGTTCTTTGTGTACAACATTTTATTTTTATTAAAGCTCTCACATGAAGATGTGAGGCAACGTAGTGGTGTGAAATTCAGAATTTCTTCAACAGCGTGATTATGTTTTCTGTAGTAAAGAAACATTTAAATATTTAAAGCTACCTCATACTGACTGTCTACATAGTTAAAGTTATATATAAAGTACATTTTAAAATGTTTTACACAGTAAATATATTTATTACTTAGTACGTACATATATATCACTTACATGTGATTCTAATGGGCCCTATAAGAAGACTCAAAGTCACCCAAAGAACAACGACTAGCTGTGCTTGGAGAACCAAAAAGTTTTAAATTTAGATTTTATTTCTGATATCTACATCTTATTTAGGTTTATAATATACACTTGTTTCATTAAACAGAAAAATCATCTCAGGAAAAAAATTACTTCTGACAACAAATCATTAACATATAAGAGTTTATAGAAAACATTTAACATAATGTATATATAAACTAGCAACAAATCAGCCAAGTTCAAAATGTCTAAAAGATTACATATTTTCATTTATTGTAATACCCTTAAAGTGTTAAGTTATTTGTTAATGAGTCTCGTAAGAAGAAAGTTTCAACTTGATAATACGAATTATTTAAAACTGTATTAATATTAGATCAAAATGGCTAATTTTAATACACCTCTTCGTAAATACTTGCCTCACTGAAATTCATACAGAAAATGAATTGAATATTAAATTATGCTGGTCTTCATTTTATATAAAACTGACGAAGCGTCTTGTTAGGCTTTCAAGAAGCTTTTAAGTTAATGAAAAACTTAAAAAAAAATGCTATTGACTCCTTTATGGAGAGTGTTTTATACAAATTAATGTTTGGAGAACTTAAGTGACATTCGGATAAACACGTAACGGTCGCTTTTATAAATGTAGTAGGAGATTATTAATTTTTTTAATCATAATGAATATTTACCCAAAGAAATAAATTACACAAAACATTATATTGCGGTAATAAGTGATGATATTAATAATAATAAAATGCAGATTAGTTATAGTAAAAATAAAAAGTATTAAACAATAAATATCTTAACACGTCTAGTATAAACTTTAGGACGATAAATTGTTTGTTTCTCTTCGTGTTTTCATTAAGTTAAAGTAAGTTAACGGTACCACTTAGTACCATGGAAATTATTATACAACTCGATAAAATATAGATTGAATTACAGCGTTCAAAAATTACTTGAAATATTTGTAATTTTTTGAATGAGTAGCTTATTTATTTATTTGGTATACAATCAAACATACACTACTGCATATAATATACAAATGCATTAGTGTATATTCAAAAGTAGTGTAAAGTAAAAAGTAATTTATTTTTGTACGTTTTTGTATAACAAGATTTTTTAAATATAAGAAATACCTTACAATGGCAAATTACAAGAATAAAAAAATATAGGTCTCTCACTTTTATCTCCTCTGTGCCCTAACGCATATATTGTTATGCCTTCGTGGCGTAGTGACTAAGCGTTTGTCTTGCAACACACTAGTGGTTTCTAGTTCGATTCCAGGATAGAATAATGCGAAGTTTGATTGTCAAGAGGGTGTGTTACTCTCATAACAACATACAACTGTTAAAATTTTTAAATAAATTTATTTTGATGCAGCGACATATCAACTACGGCCTTATTGTTACCATATGAGATTGAGATTATTATTTCAGTTAAAATTATGTAATGTTACTAACAAGAAAACTTGAAGAAGTTTCATTAATTTATTATACTTAGATTTGTATGAGTCATACTAATAATTATACAGTTATACTTAATCATTTTTTTATTATAATTGCTTATATGTGTACGAGTAACTTATACTTAGGATGATACGATTAATAATAATATAAATATGATAATAATAAGTAACATATTTTATAAAACATCTTTACAAAGTAGTTATCGTGTTTATATTTAAAGTAATGGTTATATAAATTACCGCTTGAATCCATTATTATAGGTGTATATAAATGTTTGATTTTTATTACATCTTCTTCACAAAGTTCACAATAAGTTTTACACTTTGAACATTGCCGAAATGGATTAAAGATATGTTTGTTTTAATCCAACATTCTGTTTAATTTCACTTTGAGAGTTTATCGTGAAGTTCGCGTAAGTCAAACACGGGAAAGTTCCGCGGTTCGCAACTCAAGCGATGAGCTCGTGTTGAGTGAAGTTGTTCCCGTGCGCGATACAGCTCCGCCGCGGGTCGCGTGGAGTACTGGCGGTTTCCTTACGAGGACGCCGCGTTGCATGCGCGGCTCGCTGTAGGAGGAGTCTCTCCACCAGACCACGCCTACCAAGAAGCTACACATTTCTTTTTCAATATGTGTAATTCAATTTCGCTTATGTCTTCGCTGGGAAAGTTGATGCCCCGTTGTCGTTCGACACAATGTTTTTTTATGTAAAGTGTATTGTAGTTCGCGAACCGAGTCGGCCTATGGTGCCGCGCTCGGTTTCTGTTTACTTGTATTTTTTTTTTATCCCAATTTCACGTGCTGTTGAACGCTTATATCTCTATTGTGCTTGATGAAAAGAAGCTGAAATGTTTCCATTTTAAATACGACGGCGAAAATCGTCTTATGTAGTTTCTTTTTAAATGTGAAAGGATGTTTTGAACTGCCATTTTTCGGATCTAGAAAAAGATAAACGTATCATTATTTAATTTTTTTAAAACTTTTATAAGTACTAAAGTAGAAAACAAGTTTCACACAAAACTTCAACTTGTTAAATGACGATTTAAAAAATCACAAAAGGTAACCATATAATTATAGAAAAATCGTTTCCAGTAGGAAATGAAAAAAAATATTTCTTGTTGTATAAATTTTTTTTTCAACCCTATTTATGTTCCCACTGCTGGGACTCGGGGCCTTCTCTCATAATGAGAGAGTTTAGGCCATAGTTCACCACGCTGGCCAAGTGCGGCTTGGCGGCTAAAGCCAATGATAAATAATTTCTTAAAGCGCACATAACTCAGAAAAGTCATCGGTGCGCGCCGGATTCGATCCCTCGACCCCCGAATCGGAGGCCAAGGTCCCAAACCACTCGGCTATCTCGGCTTAATTGTTAAATAATTTTTTTTTTTAAAGTAAATCAAAATTTAAAGTAAATCGTTAAATAATTTTCTTATCAGACTATTTGTTACTAAAATTTATAGTCAAGTTTTAATGATCCAATCCTTCATGATGATATAGATTTTTCAATGTTTTAAGTTCAATTGAAACATAAAAATATTAATACCAACTTCTATTTGTATCTGGTCAAGTCAAAAATATCAAAATAAAAGAATAATATTAATTACGGTATACAACGGGTAACCATACAAAACGTTTGAAACATTAACATAAATTTACCTGGGCATATTTAGTCGTGATATGTCCGTTTCTTAAACAAATAGTAGAAAAAACTGTGTTTAACAAATTCAGATAGTTGTTTTCTTTAAGACAAAATAAATGAAAAACTTGTAGTAATATTAGTAAGATAAATTGTATTATTTAGATAATTATTAAGAGTTTTAAACAGATTCTGATATCCTTAATACCGATAGTTCTATGAACCAGGCTAGTTGTAGAAGTATTTCATTAATCATTCTATTTTAATTTATGATTGAAAAGACAAAAGTATTAGTAGTTACACTTTTCATACGTTGATTGGGTCTTAGAAATAAAGTTTGCTTCTTTCGAGTAAGATTGTCATTAGTAAGACTAATTTATAATATGGAAAAAGGCAAAGAAAGTAGTTAAAATGAATAGTAATTAAATTAATATTTTTCTTTATTTATTGTGTGGTTCCTTATTATTATGTAGATTTAACACTTTATAAGTAGTTTTTTCACTTTTGAAGCCGTGGTTTGGGTCCTCGGCCTCCGATTCGGAGGTCGCGGGATCGAATCCAGCGCGCACAGATGACTTTTCTGAGTTATGTGCGCTTTAAGAAATTAAATATCACAGGCTTTATCCGCCAACCCGCACTTGGCCAGCGTGGTGGATTATGTCCAAAACTCTCTCCATTATGAGAGAAGGCCCTGAGTCCCAACAGTGGGAAAATTCAGTGGGTTGTAAAAAAAAATAAAAGTATAATAGTTTTTAGTCTTCTTTGTAATTTGTAGTCTTTAAGTTTCCTTTTTCTTAAATATTTTTCACATCACAGGATTTTTTGTTAAGTTCTAAGGTCCTTTCCTTTCCTAAACGTTGTCTTTATTGAAATTTAAATATCATTGTCAATTATTAAAGGTGATCTCTTCATTAATATTTAATTATTTGTCTCGGCAAACTTTGTTCCGCCCAACAGTCAATAAAATATGAAGAGCTATTTGAATCATGTGGTAACAACAAAATGTTAAAAATATCAAAAGCGTTTTTTAATACCGCGACAACGGTGGGTCCAATCGAATAAAGTTTTAGAAGCATTTTTTTCGTATAATTTTTCTGAAAAAACAACACCTGATACAGCTGGACCCGACCACTTTTGTTACCTAAATGTCTCCCTGGACACAAACTTATTTTGGATTTTTAAGCCGGTGAAGCAAATTTAATATCATAAGCTTATTTTGACTTTTGGCTGGCCGATTAGCTCAGTTAGTAGTGTACCTGCCTACTGAGTAAGAGGTCATGGGTTCGATTCCCGCCACAGACAATATTTGTTCTGAATCTGGGTGTTTTCTATGTATGACATGTATATATTTACAAAAAAAAATATTTAAGTAGTCTATCAGCTATCTAGTATCCATAATACAAGCGAGTATACTGCTGCTTACTTTGGGACTAGATAGTGTTGTGTGAATTGTCCAAAGATATCCAAAGATATTTATTCCCGACGAAAACAAACCCAAAAACACAGATATCATGAACATCGGTTCAGCCGTTCTCGAGTTATAAGTGTTATAACTAACACGTCTTTCTTTTATATAAATAGATATGCGTTTGATAAACGTCGACATTAATGAATAAATTTATAAATCCACAATTTATATCGCAGTTTAGGGCTGGTGTTACAACGGCGTAAACAATTCCGAGTATAAGGAATTTACTGAATTATACCAGTAAATTAAGCGCTAGTTTCATTTGCGTTACAAAGTGAATTATGTGTTGGTGTCTTAGTTCTGTCACCGCTAAAGTTACTACGGTTCAAAATTAATACAGTGCCATAAGCCAGCGTTAATACCCATACGCTCTCTAGACACCTATTTCACTTCTCCAAATTTTCAACTCGCTCGAGATAAACTCTGTGTCTAATACTCAAAAGTGTAAATTTCAACGTTTCACATCCGTCACTTGTAACATTAGGCTGTGTTACGGTAATTATTAAGTGTGCACCTATTTGTTTACTGTCGCAAGTAACAAGATCTTAACGATGACTGACACCAATAAATTAGATTATGTTAGTTGTTGTTTTGACGGAAAGCAATTCGTCAGAACGTTGATAAATAAAAGGTATAGAGGAAGTGAATGATGGAGATACTTTTGGCGGGTTTAAACATATTTTATTTTTTGTGAAAAAACGACTGTTGAGACTGTTTATCCGGGGGAAGTTTTTTACAAGGGTATAAGGTCGTAAGTCGGCTATAAGTCGAGTTTACAGCGCTGGATCGAGTAGGAGCTAAAGAAAGCAAAAGGAGGCCGATAGCGTTCGGCTCCCCGGGGGCTAGTTTCAGTTGGAGCGATTTTCGCGGCTCGTTCTTATGATTAAGTCAACTCTTGTGGGATTCGCAGCCGAGGCTGTTGCGACGCTAACGTTGCTCGTTTCGTCAATTTCAGCGAAGAGCGAGAAAATAGATTGCAACGTTGATAAATGCCTGTTGATTGCTGTGAATTGCTAGATTTGAATGAAGTGTTTAGCAAGTGAATTATAAATAAACTAAAATCTTAAAGCAGTACACTCACCTATCTGTTGGTCTCTAAACGTTTATCTGTATCTAATATCTGTTCACTGACACATTTAACGTTAACTGACAAATTAGAAGTTTGATAGTAATATTTAAACGCAATGAAAACAACTCGAATAACCGCGTGAGATTCCACAAATATGTTTGCCTAAAAATTTTAAGACATATGTATTAATAAAAGAATAATTTATGACTTTGTCTTGTAAAGCCATTTGAGAATTACATTAATCTTACTAACAGTATTATCAGGTTTATCGGTGTCATATAATATGAAATAATTGAGAGAAAATTATTAAAAGAAAACAAACATAAAAGTAAAGTATTTGTTACTAAGAAAACTTCGCAAAAAGCTTTCGCTTTATCGTTTCATGTATTTAAAAACGCAAGCCTGTACGAACCTTTCAGATGTTTTCTTTTTACAAAGAATATGTGTACATACAAAAGGTGCTTTATCCTTTAAGCTCCTTGTCGTGTTTGATACAAAAATCTAAAGCTCTATAACACAAAAATCCTGTATACAATTCACCTATGTTTACAGTATTAAATAGAGAGATAAAGAATTTATTCTGTAGTATAAACGAAACGAGGAAAACACGAGTGTTATACCAAGACATATTGTTGAAACAACTTACAGTAAAAAAATAATTATTTTGTGTGGATTTAAGACTCCAAACTCCAGCGTAAATCACTTTTTGCTTCTAGTCTCAACCTTCATTATTATTATAGTTTTCAACTTAGAAAATTTGTAATTTTCACGCTTGAAGTTCAGATTGCCCAAGTTTTATTCACGACTTTTATTGTATGTTGATTAAAGTCTACAACTTCAATCTCTCTCCTTTTCATTTAAAAAAAGGAGTCCAATGGAATTCGTCAGTATTTAATAAGATACTGGATGCTTATGGAGTAAAGCTGAAGAAGTTTTACATAGTTTAGTTAAGTTTTTACTTAATGTTAAAAAGGAATGAAATTAGATTTTGACAGATTGTTTTCGATGGCTTTTTTGGTTTCCTGTCATAAGTGTTAAATTTGTACTAAAAGCAGTCCAAAACAATAAGTGTATGTGTGAAGTATGTGTTCAAATAATCGTATATTTTAATTTCATCCAAATGCATATACCGTCATTGTCCTGCCCATTTCCTAAATTATTTGGGGTCGGCGCAGTATGTCAGTCTTCTCCATGCATTCCTGTCAGAGCTAACTCATCATTCACACCCTTACACTGCATATCATCTCTCATACAATCCATCCATATCCGTACCAGGACAAACGACTTCCTTTCATCTTTTCTACCACAGGAGCCACTTTCAAACTTCTTCTTATGTGTTCCGCATGCAGTCGCTGCTCATCCATCCTCATCCAAATGCATACATAACAAGTTTTAAATGGTTTCATTGTTCATTTATTTATTTTTCTTATCTATTACTATGGCTATTGTATTTATAATCTTCCTATCATTAATTTATTCTTCCCGATTCCTTACTAAGGCTCCACATAATATCAGCGCTGCAGCACCAAACATGCTGCAGCGAATGCTGAGTGGAGACCTGTTCAACATCATGAAATTTTTTTTGGTAAATTTTACTTTCTTTTTGCCAAATTTATGAAGTTGAATAAAGTTTTTTTTTTGTTGTGCTTTATTACGAAAATTTTTATTTTTTATCCTTGGTCATTGACACTGTACTTCAAGAAAATGAATACATTAAATTAAAGTACATATGTATATGTACTTGAATTAGATAAAGTTTTGTCGATGGATAACAACATAAATCTATTCAAATTCATTTAACATATATAACTGATATGAATTTTATATAACTTTTAACAATTTTCTTTTTTTTTTATGAAATTCTATATTCTATTAGTAATCGTTTTAAACCCCAGAGTGTGGAGCTGAATGTAGCACGCAAAACCAGGTGGGGATAAAACAATCTGCACGTTTCTGGCTATTAATCAATCAGCGCAAATCGGCTGACTTCAATCAAGCAATAAATTAAGCTCGCAGCAACTTCTCTTTTACAGAGTATTGCTTTTGAATTGTTAGAGGTGTATTACCACCGTGTTTATTAGTGCTTAAAATACAATGTTACTCTCAAGTATGTACCCCCAAGTTCATTAAACAAACTACGAGTTATTGCTACTATTTACTTTTGCCGTCTTATAGTAGCATTAACAAATAACTGAAGACTTTTGGTAATGATGTGAAAGAGAGCATAAAGCTATTTTTGTAGAAGTTCTTCGTTTTGAAAATTGAGCCCAAGAAGAAAATAAGTTCCAATAAGAAAATAAAATTGTAATTACCGCCGTTATATAAGGATAAGTGTAAGAGAGGTGAAAGGAAAGAAGTCTTGCTAGGTAGTAATGTATGTCTGTGCCATGAAAGTGTATATAGTAACATAATATTATGTTCATCTTTTAAGAGTAATTTAATTATAGAAATTGTAGGAGTATTAAGTTTATTAATCTACTCAAAAACTTCGGCAATATTATTTTGTAATACATATTGGTAATAAACGATGTTCTGTTCTCTCCATTTAGTTTTATAATGTATATATTTAAAGGTTGACTGGAAGTGAATGCCTTGTGGCATTATATCCGCCTTTTTGCTTTATTAATTACTGTAGTGCTGTCTAGTTTAATGTTTGTTCTCTGTGTGCAAAAAAAGTATAAATAAATAAATAAATATTTCATTGTTCTTATATTAGTAATGTAATATTTTATGTCAACTTATTCACGTGGTTAATAGTATAAATTAAGAGAAATCTGGTACAAATTATGTAATGAGTTGACGTTCTAAAGATAAATCTTTAAAATTTCATTAATACAGTTATAGTAAGCGCCTGTTATTAAATAACTTAGTCTCTCGTTTGTAAGCAGTTTAAGTTAAAAGAGTTTTTATTAAAGCGCTTTAAGCCATCGTGTTCACTAAAATACGTAATCAGCTAATTTAACGTCAATTGCACTTTGTTTTATGACAATATTAACGAACGATTAGCGTAACAAAGTAAAACTGTTAATTTATTTTATCACAGTGAGTGGGCTCCGGGCTAAATTGAAAATCATTGTTGTTGTTGTTTGTTCGGCTGATGGTCAGTGTAAACATATTTTAAACCTATTTTAAATCAAACTTACTAGTTAATTAGGTTCCATGTTAACATTACGTTTAAAGTTAATTATCATGTGTTTTTTATACTTTCCTCTTACATAAAACATGAAGTATATCAATCTTACAGACATTGTAATAATAACTATCTTTTCTACCTAGTTACTATCAAATCTTAACTGTTTTTTGTTAATGTATTATCTGTAATGGTAATACAGTATATATCTAGTTAGAGAAAGCTAATGAAATAAGAGCACTAATATGTTGTAAATCCTACTAACTCAATGTCGATGGAAATAGGGCGCCTTGTTAACAATATTCTCAGTTTATTACTTATAATCTCCGATATTGTATGACGTAATATTCATTAGATCAGCAAAGGTGTACCTCAAAGATATTGTAAACTAATCTGCGAAGTCGGCTAAAGCGAGTTTCTCTGAACTTGCAGGGATTTAAGTGGTTTAGTTATATATTTATACACAGGCATTCGCCGGAAGCGTTGCTCCTATGAAACCTTTATCTTAAAAAGCGAAGTTACTTTCGTAACCAACATTTGTTATGTTAAATACAGCTCTAAAACAAAAAATTCTGTCTAAAACTGAAAGAGTATATTTAATGATTTAGTAATTATATCATTACACTGCATCTGCATTAAAAGGTTAAAGATTACTAAACACCGTTCATTTTATCAGAAAAACAGGTAATAAATCATTAATATAAAATTATAGTACTTTAGTAATCGATCTCTAAACTTTATATAGTTAAAATTTCTGTATTAAATATTATGATTCGAACTTATTTTTTTAATATATGGATAAAGCAAAGGTGTGCAAAACGTTTTGACTGTATGATACAAATACTACGTATTTCTTTGTATCTAAGTGCAAGGAAAAACAGGGTAGTATACTTCTTATTTATATCAGCTTCTATTTCGCTTTCATCCATCTCGTAATTCGATTTAGTTATACAAAGATTGCGCTTTCATACATCGTACAAAAAGGAAATACAACACAATAATATTAAAAAAATATATTACAATGTTTTTTCCAATTCGTATATGTTAGAGACTTGACAGCTTTTATATGTTAAGCAAAAAAATGTTAATCCCCTCAATATATGTCGTAATTAATGCAAAATATATTAACTATGTTGTGTTTGCCATATAAATAAGTATTTTTACTTAAATTAACATTTCTAAATATTTTTGATAAAGAATATCTGCAGAATGTTCAGTTAAACAACAAGTTATGGTTCGATGATGCACACACAAAGGTACTCCAGTGCATTAACTTTGATTTATTTTCAGCGATTACTTATTTAGTTCCCCGAGTAACTCTGCCACGGAGCACGCGAGTACTTTCCGATTTAAACTACGGTTATAGCGTGAACTGCATCGCTAAGCCATTTCCAACTGTAAGTTGCATTTAACACAGCGTAATTATCGATTAGTTGAAAGTTGTCAGAAATGTCATTATCGTGTGTATAAATATTCGTAAGTAAACATTTAACTAGGAACCGCTTCTTCGCTGTGCATGGCGGGTTGAGCTGAGCGAAGTATAG